>LR569059.1:0-12014 GCA_900536345.3 Caenorhabditis sp. 39 LS-2015
CCAATCTCGTAAAAGTACACATATTCCCATTCTCACCACTCCTCCCAACCTAATTACCGCCTCATTTCCCCCCATGTTTCCTTCTCGTTTCTTTCTCCATTTTCTCTAGTTTCCGCTGTACGTTTTCTTATTTTTAATACCCCAACGTTTCGCAACTAGCCAATTTATCGGTGAAAAAGGTACATTTCCTAAAAAATTGAAAAATTGAAGAAAAAAAAATCATTTTTTTTCTTCATTTTTTTTCCCGAAAATCTGTCATTGAAAGCTTTGTAGTTTGTATTTTCTATTTTTCCAAGTTGCGAAACGTCGTACGACGCCTTCCGCGCGGCCGCCTTCGCCGCGCCGCTCGGCGACGTTGAAAAGCTTTCTTTCTCCGTCTGCGTCTCTCATTTTCTCGATATCTCGTCGCTGAAGCCATTTATATTTAGCTGTGAGGGTTCAATAGTTTCATGGTCTTCTCCTTTTAAATTTTCTCTTTTTTCCAATTTTTTCTCGAAAAAATTGTTTATTTTTCAAAAATTTTGAAAAAAATAAACAAAATCGGTCGATTTTTCCGCCAAATTTCAAGTTTTTTTCAAATTTTTGTCTCAAATTTTTCCGCATTTTCAGAAGAAAAAAATGCCGTCTAACCCCTATAAAACGCATGATTCACCTCACAAAAGTGTTATTATACCCATTCACGACATGTTTTTGTGTGTGAAAAAAACATGTATAAAATTCGCGAATTTTTCGAGCATTTTCACACGAGTTTTGTGTGAAATTGGCGGTTTTTGGTTGGATTTTCCTTTTTCTATTGATCAAAGCCATTTTCTTCTCGTTTACTCGAGGAGCCGCGACGCGACCGCAACGCAGCTGATTTTCGGCCCTCTCCTCATTTTTCCGCTTTTTTAACGATTTTGATGATAATTTGAGTAAAATTTGTGTCAAAACGGTACAAATCGATATTTTCTGTCTGTTTCACGGTTTTTATAGGTGAAAAATCAAAAAAAAATCGCAAAAATTGAATTAAAACGTCGCGGGCCGGATTTTTCAAAAAATCAATATTTTATGACTTCTAGAGTCAAAAAATTGATGAAAAAGCTCACAAAAGTGTTATTATGCCCAATCACAACATGTTTTCGTTTAAATCGCTTGGAACCGCGACGCGACCGCAGCGCAGCTGATTTTCGGGTCGATTTTCCGATTTTTCACGATTTCGATGGAAATTTTGAGTAAAATAAGTTTCAAAACGGTACAAATTAATATACTGTATACATATTTTGTCTGTTTCACCGCTGAAAAATCAAAAAATAGAAAAAATGCTGTGCTGCCGATTTTGGGGTGAAAAATCCAATTTTCATGACAAGTATCATAAAAATTGAAAAAACGATATAATAGATATATTTTCTGTGTGTTTTACCGTTGAAACATCGAAAAAAAAAATTAAAAAAATCAAAAAATAGCAGAAAATTGAATTCAAATTAAAAAAAAAAATTCAATGCGGGTACGGGTGCGGCCGATTTTTAGTCGAAAAAATCAATATTTTATGACTTCTAAAGTTGAAAAATCGATTTAAAAAAGCAGTTTATCACTCGACATTTTATTCCCCTCTTCTCCAAAAAAAAGACATTCTCTTCTGATCCAATGACCTCGAAACTCATCGACATCCCGCGCAGCGAGTGTCAATTTCAATTTCATTGGCGATTGAGAAACCAAAGGAAAAGAAGAAGAAGAAGGGGAAGACATGTCTATTTGTTGTGTGGTATTTAGTAGTATTTTTTGTGTGTTGGCTGGTTGTCGACGGCGACGAAACCGACGAAAGCGACGGATCGAGAGGGCGAGGAACGAGAGAAAAAGATTGGTGAAGCGAGATTAAACTAGCTGACTGGCCACTGGCCTTTGTGGCCAGTAGACAACCGAACAGCTGCTTACTTGCTCTTTCTCTCTCTTGCCAACGGGTCATTTGGGGGTGGAATGTGAGAAAGAGACGAGTTATAAGTGGATGCAGTGAGCCAGAAGTAGGCCGGAACAATAGAGCGGATAGCACTTGGCAGGAGGAAACATTTTGGATTTTTTCTCTTTCCTTTTGCCCATTTTTCCTAATTTTTCCCTTGTCGTGGCTTATCGTGAATTTTAATTTAGTATTTTTTGCAAAATTTGAATACTGGTTTCAATGGTTTTTTTGTTGAAAAATTAACGGAGAATTTTTCGAATTTTGAATTTGTTTTTTTCGAAAATTTAGATATTTTTCAAAAAAAATTTCAAAAAATTAAATTTAAATACCGGAATATTTTTTTTCGTATTTTTTGAAGTTAATTTTAGGAGTTTAATTTATTTTTGAAATTCAATTTGAAAAATTAAAAAAAAAAAATTTTGAAAAAAGTTGAAATTTTTTTTTTTTAATTTTCAAATTTTTTTTTAATTTTCTGATTTTCTCCTCTTTTTTTAATTTCCATTTTATTTATTAAAAAAAATCAACTTACGGTAAATTTTTCGAATAAAAAAAATGAAAACTTTAAAAAAATTTTTCTTGGACTTTTAAATTTTAAAAAAATTCAAATTTACCATTTTTTTCGAATTTTTGAATTTTTTCCTCAATTTTTTTCAAATTTCCATTCTTTTTGTTCAAATTTTTAAATTTTTGAATTAAAAAAAAAAATTTACAACAAAAAAAAACGGATTTTTTGAATTTTCGAAAAAAAATTAAAATTTACCAAAATTTGTTTTTTTAATTTTGATATAAAATTTAAAAAATTCATTCCCAAAATTAAATTTTGAAAGTGAAAAAAAAATAAAAATGAAAAAAAATTTCACAAAATTTGCAAAATTTTTTTTAAATTTCGATTTTTTCTGTATTTTCTGACTAAATCTATTCGAAAATATTTAATTCGATTTTCAAAAAAAATATCATGACTCATCCCAGAAAAATGTGATGTTTAATCAGCCGCTTTCCACCGTCCGCCTGCCATCAAAATAAAAAAATGTTGAAACCTTTCCGAAAGGTCGGCTGACACCTGAGTAGTTGAGACTGAACTAACCATCATCAAGTAAACAAGTTTCGGATGAATCATTTAAAAAATAGACACTCACAGCTGTTTTCCGCTCGTTTTTCTCTCTAATTTCCGATTTTCAATGAGTCATCGAGTTGTTCGCACAAAGAGACTCCTCTCTGACCATCTCCCTACTGTTTCCACTCTGTTTGCCGACAGAGACATGAAAGAAACGGAATTGAATTGGATTTCGAAGAAAAAAATGAGAGGAAAACGTTTTAATGGAATTCCATGGAATTTTTCCATTTTTCATAGAATTTCTTGATGGAAGTGATGAATTCTTAGAATTTTTACATTCTAGATTCAATTTCCACCCATTTTTCAAAGAAAAATCATTGAAAACCCGCTAGAAATCGCAAAAAATTGGTAAAAATCACTGAAAAAATAAAGAAAAAATAATTTAAATTCAAATTTCCTACTGTACCGCGTTGAATGTGTGCAAACACGGCTATGACAAAATTGCGTACTAGGCATTTAAACTTACGATCATCATGATTTTCTGTCACTTTTTCTCGAAATTTAATCATTTTGCGCCGTTCTTTCCGCTTTTAAAGTCTAATTTTTCACTGATCTTGTTAAAATTAAATGTTAAATTGATTATTTTTCAGAATTCTTCGCAAGAACTCCATTTCGCCGAACATTTGGCGTAAAACACAAAAAAGAGCGGGCTTCGGCGAACGGTAATTTTTTTCCCTTTCCACTGAAAATGACAATGAGAAAATGGCAGGAGAAAAGCTAAAATGCACACAAACTTTGGTTTCTCTAACTATAACTGTCCAAGAATTAACAAAATTTGAGCAAATACAAATAAAATTGCAATGTTTCAGGTGCAGGCCCATCAACAATTAGACGGTCGAATTCGGCGTCTTCAAACATTCGAAATCGACGAATTTCGTCAGTGATTGCGAGTCGAGACCTTGGCACCATGATCGGACCGACTACGATGCCGCCGATACCGGCACAGGAGCAGTTGGATAAGATGTTTGATGATGTGCTGGTGAGTTGGTTGGATTTTTGAAAAAAACACGGAAAAGATAGGGAATTCGGGGAAAAATGAGGAATAACGACCGATATTTGAGTCAGTGAGTCAGTGAGTCAGCGAATCATGCGAAAACTGTTTATCAAAAGAGCGCATTTGCATTTCCTGCTTCCAGAAGCACATGGACCTCCCGGTGGACAAGATCCGAATACTTCGCGGCTATGACAATGAGAAAAAGTGGAAACTAATCAACGACCAGCAGCAGCAAGTCGCCAAACAGGTCACCCCACCTGCCAAATACCTGGAGAAGCTTTCCTACTTCCTCGATAAGAAAATGCTGAAAAAAGCGCTGAAAAACAAGGAAATCGCTACCGATGAGACGTCGACGAGTGTTTTGAGGCATATTGAGATCAGTTTGAGGACGAATAGTGTCGACTGGGTCTTTGAATTCTTGAATACACCCAATCTGGGTCTCCGCAAATTGGTCGACTACATGAGGACCCTGCTGGCTGACTGTGCATCGGTGCCATCGACGTCTTCTGGATTTGGAATCCCGCCGACGACGGTTTCGGCGAATAACTCGCATCATGAAGCATCGCCGTCGCATAATAACACGTCATCTGACATGAGTGCAGCCAATTCGTCGACTTTCAGCAATAGTTTCGATGCCACCGCCAATTTGCTCAAGAAAGGTGGGATTTTTGGATATTTGAATGTGTAGATTGTTTATTTTTCAGGCCCGTTAACAATTTCCAAAGGAAAAGTTGCAAAATCGACGGGAGAAGCCGAAGATGACATCCACATCTGCATGATGTGTCTACGTGCCATAATGAACAACAAGCAGGGATTCCAACAGGTGTTCGCCGACACTGAAGCCATCTACTGCATCGTTCGAAGCATTCTGCATCAGAATTTGCGGACGAAAACGCTGGTGATCCAGATGCTCTCGTCGATTTGTATGGTTCAAGGCGGCCAGGAAATCGTTTCGGACGCTTTTGATAGATTCGAGAAGGATTTCCGTGAGCCGCGCAGGTTCTGGACACTGATGCAGTTTGTCAGAAGTCCTCCGGAGTTTCATGTCGAATTCCTCTCCTCTGCCGTCCAGTTCTTCGACTATTTCGTGAACAATGTGGATGAGCTGAACTTTCGAGTCCATCTACAGTACGAAATGACGCTTCTGGGTCTGGACAAGTATATCGAGGCGATGGCGGACTGTGAGTCGGATGAACTGCAAGAGCGGATGATCAACTACGCGAACAGCGCCATCGACGTCGCCCAACTTCTGGAGGACTCGAATCAGAAGACGGAGCTGTTGGACGAACGCGAGCAGTTGAAGCAGCGACTTTCGCACGCCAACGAACGAGTTCAGGAGGTGGAAGCGAAGTGGATAACTGATAAGGCGGCGTTGGACAGACGGCTGCTTGACCTAGTGATGGAGAGAGAGCGAATGGAGAAGGAGCACGTGGAGCAGAAGGGCACGTGGACCAGGACAATGAACGAGAAGGATCGGGCCGCCCGGGAGGATAGGAAGCGGCTGGAACAGAAGATACAGGAGCTGGAAGCGATTCAGAAGACTATGCAGGGTGAGGATTTCAAAAAAATTTAAAATTATCGTTGTTTTCTGGAAAAATGGGCTGTTTGGCCTAGAGGGCCTAGAAAACGCAAGCCGCAACGCGACACGCAACGCGCGACTGTAGAGAGTCTGTAGAGACTCGCGCGTTGCGTGTCGCGTCGCGGCTCTAGGCCAAAAAACTCATTTTCCCGGAAAACAATGATAAATATGGTGAAAAAAAAGATTTTCAAATTTCCAGCCGGTCTCCAAGTACAACATCAGCAGCAACAAGCCGCCGCAGCCGCTGCCAAATCCCCGCCAACACCACCGCCACCGGCTCCCGGACCACATAAACAACGTCGCTCCACATCGAAAGACCCCCGACCAGCTCCCCCGCCAGTCTCATCGATCCCTCCACCACCACCCATCGCTGGACTCATCACTGCCAACGGATCGTCCGTTCCGATTCCACCGCCACCTCCGCCACTTCCAGGCGGCGGTCCTCCACCTCCTCCTCCTCCCCCGCCTCCTGGAGCCCTTGGAGCCTTCGGAGGTCCACCACCACCTCCTCCGCCACCATTAGGAGGCTTCGGAGGCCCCCCACCACCTCCACCACCGCCAGGATCATTGGCTCCGCCCAGCAACGATGTGAAGACCATCAAAAAGATCTATCAGACGAAGAACAAGCTTCCGCAACTGAACTGGACGGCGATGAAGCCGAATCAGGCGAAGAACACGGTTTTCGAGAAGCTCAACGACGAGTTGATCATTGAGAAAATTGATTTCTCGAAGCTCGAGGATATGTTCAAGATGCAGCCGATAGGACTCGTCGAGCCGAAGAACGATCCGAGTGTCATTGGACAGGCTTCTCCCGGCTCGGCGAGCAGCTCGGGAACTTCGGCCAGGAAGAACACGCTGTTGGACTCCAAACGGCTGCAGAACGTCGGTGAGTTATCAATTTTTTATGGATTTTCAATTCAATCTTTTTTTCCAGCCATCACCCGTCGAAAAGTCGCCATGGACCCGAAGACGATAATGGCGGCGGTGCATCAGCTGGATCTGGAAGCTCTATCAGCGGAAAAAGTCGATATCCTCTCGCGAATCCTGCCAACGGACGACGAGCGGAAAATGTACGCGGAGAAGGTCGGAGAGCTCGACGGACTCTCGGAAGAGGACCTCTTTGTGGCGGCGCTCTGTAAGATCGAACGACTGGAGCACAAGTTGCAGGTGATGAGAGTGATGAGCGACTTTGACGAAAGTGCGGCTCTTCTCGCTCCCCAACTCACCCACATCACAGCCGCTTCCAAGTGTGCCCGCGAGGCGACTGATTTTCATGGAGTTCTCGAAGTGATTCTGGCGTTTGGAAACTATATGAACAGTGGCAAACGCGGCGGAGCCTATGGCTTCAAGCTCTCCTCACTGGATTCACTGGCGATTCTGAAATCCCCGACGGACAGAAGTATCACCTTACTCCACATGATCGTCACTTCCATCGAACAAAGCCTTCCGCATCTTCGCAATTTTGCTCAACAGCTCAAGTTCGTCGACAAAGCCACCTCGGTACAATGGGATAGTGTGTCGGGAGACATTAAGGATCTCGAGACGGGATTCAGAATGGCGAAGAAGGAGCAGGAACTGAAGGGCGCCGATTGTCCGGAGAGCCTTGCGAAGTTCCTTGAGACGCGAGACGCGAAAATGGACGAGTTGCAGCAGGCATTCCAGCTCGCCAAGAGCTCCTTCACCGACTGTGTCGAGTTCTACGGAGAAAACGAGAAGTCGACGGCGCCGAACGTGTTCTTCCAGAAACTCGCGCAATTCGTCGCCAACTACCAGCGATGTCGACAGGAGAACGAGACGAAGGCGGCGTTGGAGAAGGTAATTTGCGATTTTGTGACAATTTTCTGAATTTTCCGTTTTTTTTCAGCGTCAAAAAGACGAAGCAGAGCGTCGTGCCCGAGTCGCTAGCTTGAAATCGACGACATCATCGGAACAAGATCAGCTGATGATGGAATTGGCCGAGAAGGTCAGCGGCGGAATCGGAGGAATCGGCGGCGTCGGACGACGGCAAAGAGCCAAGATTGACAGCACTCGAATGGATCATGGGGACTTTGAGAAACTGATGAATGGTGAGTTGAAGAGAGAGCGCTGCGGATTCCGAATATCGGAGCGTCGGAAGTTTTTTTAAATTTTTGAAATTAATTGAAATATTTTGCCAAAAAAAATCAGTTGGAAAATCGATTTTTCGAGAGGAAATTGATGTTTTTTTCTCGAAAATTTGAAAATTCGCAAAAATCAATAAAAATGCAATCGAAACCAGATTTTTAAATTTCAATAAACAGAAAAATAATGAAAATTGGCCAAATTTCGATGAAAAACTAGAAAAATCGGCAAATTCCGCTTAAAAATCGAAGAAATTGCTGACCGCCTCCCG
This sequence comes from Caenorhabditis sp. 39 LS-2015, assembly GCA_900536345.3. Classification (NCBI taxonomy): domain Eukaryota; kingdom Metazoa; phylum Nematoda; class Chromadorea; order Rhabditida; family Rhabditidae; genus Caenorhabditis; species Caenorhabditis waitukubuli. The sequence continues at coordinate 7,992 of LR569059.1, forward strand.
TAAATCTACACCGAATGGCCGAACTATCGGAAAACTCTTCCACCGGCCTAAAATATGATAGTTTTCAAATTTTCGATTAGAAAAATGCTTTTTTTTTGATTTTCCGAAAAAAAATTGCCAAAAATCAATTTTTAGACGAATAATTTTGAAATGTGTGTTTTTTTGAAACTTGACGCGCGAAAAAAGTTTGAATTTTTAAGAAATTCAAAATTGACATTCCTCATATTCCAGGCCTCAAACACACTGGCGGAACCACTCCGAATCGCCGAAAAATGTCAAAATCGCCATCGCCAGCTCCTCGATCATCAGCCCCACCCCCAGTTGCTCCGAAGACACGAGTCGTTAGTGTGGAACGAGATCGGCAGTGAATTGAAGCGAAAAATTTAAAATTTAACACCAAAAAACACTCAAAATATTGTATTTCTGTTACGGGCATTTTCTTCTTCCTTTTCTGGATTTTTTTTCCTTTTTTTCAAAATTCTTTTTTTTTCTAATTTTTAATAATTTCATAGAAATTCAAAATACTTTGGATTTCTTTGGTTTCTCCATTCCCCCGGAATTCTTGCATTTTTTTCTGACGTCATCCAGTCCGGTACACTCTTTTTCTCTCTCGCCCCAACAATTTGGTGTCTATTTATATGTAATTAATAAAAATTGCATTCTATGAGGCTTTGCAGTTGGGAAAATAGGAGTTGATATCTTTTTAAATTATTTGGAAATTTTTAATTTTTTTCTATGAATAGAACCTCAAAATCCGGTGAAAATAGGCCGAAATTGGGAATTTTCATTTTAAAAAACCCAATTGTCGTCAGATCCGGTGCAAAGTACGCAAACACCATTCTGCGTACTTTGCACTGAATTTGACGACAAATTGGTAAAAATAAATTTTTTGAACAATTTTAATGAGAATCCATGAAAGTCGGTCGTTTCATCGCTTCATCGACCCTTCTCGCACTCCCACTAATAATTAGAGAGAAGAGACGCAGACGGTTAGACGGAAAACAGGAAACACACTGAGAGACACGCAAACACAAACCGATGGACATCGACGTCATGAAAAGAGAGACGCTTTTCGAAATGTGTTTTCAGCTCTATTTTTTCAAATTTTAAAGGTGAAAATATCAATTCAATTGTTAAAAATTTAGCCGTCAGCGACTTGTCTCACAGCGATTTTGCTTTTTTTATTGTTTTTTCTGCGATTTTTCCGAATTTTGAAATTGCCAGAAACACAAACTACAAATTGCTTTCAATTTCGCTCCAACTCGACCATTATTGGAAAATATATTGGCTGCGTACGTCCGCTGCCTGAGTATTCAATGTGTTTTCTTTTCTGACATGTCGAAAATGGCTAATTTAACTAGATATTCAATTTAGCCATTTTGGTCAGAAAACGATTACACATTGAAAAAATACTCAGGCAACGGACGTACGCAGCCAATATATTTTTGAATAATGGTTGAGTTGGAACGAAATTGAAAGCAATTTGTAGTTTGTGTTTCTGGCAAATTCAAATTTCAGAAAAATTGCAGGAAAAACAATAAATAAAGCAAAATCACTGCGAAACCAGCCATTTTTTGGCTGAATTTCAAAAAATTGATATTATATTTTAAACTTGAAAATTGAAAATTAAAAAGGAGCGCTAGTATACAAGTGTGTGTCGTCATTTGCTTGCCTTGCCCGAAGAGGTTTGAAATGAAAAGGAGTGAAAGTGAAAGAGAACAAGAATGACTGCACCATGATGCAAATTTGTAATATAAAAAGAAGCGTCCTCCTTTAAAATTGTTCAATTTTTACTGAATTTGTACGATTTTCATAAACTTTATCCCAAAAAATTCAAATTTATCGCAAAAAAGCGAAAATTCCCAGTAAATGGTTGCCAAATGTCGTAGCCTCGATAGTTTTCTAATCAATCGATAAATATCATATCGATAACAAAATGCATCGTCGTAAATTTCACTGATAAGCTCTTCTCTCTCTTTTTCTGATTCTCATCGCATTCGTACTTTCGTATTTTCAATTTTTCCAGAATTCCCGTCATCCACCCTCTAACCGCGAGCTCACTAAATTCTACTCCAAAATGACCCAAGTGAGTCTAGTTTTCACTTAAAATTCAAATTTTCGTTTAAAAACTCAAAAATCGATTGCAGTACGTGTTCGAAATGGCCATGACATGCGGTGGATGCGCAAATGCCGCTCGGAGAGTTCTCGGCAAGCTTGGAGGTGCGGATTTTTCAAAAAAAAATGCGAAAAAATTGGCTGCGTACATTGGTTCACGTTGAATACTCAGTCAACGGCAATGTACGCAGCCAATTTGCCATTTTTGTTAGAAATTGATAAAAAAAATCGCAATTTTCCAGAAGACAAGGTGAAAATCGACGACATCAACGTGGAGACGAAGCGGATCACCGTCACCACCGACCTTCCGGCTTCCGATATTCTCGAGGCGCTTCAGAAGACCGGAAAGGAGATCAAGCAGTTGCAGTGAGCGGTTATCGGAGTTTTGGCTCTGAAAACGCTGAAAAGTCCATCTGAAAATGATTATTTATGGTTGTGAATATTTAAATTTCAAATTTCATGTTAAAATGTCCAAAAAAACACATTTTTGAGAAGTTCTATAGCAGCGACTTGACAATGTAGCTCTCGCCCGTCTTGTACGTCGGCCCATGGTACTCCTTCTTCGAGTCCCAATCCAGCGGCGCGGTTGCACTGATTCCATTGACCATGGCGGCATTTTGCAGATGGTGATACACAAAATCATAGTCGGGAATGCTCGAGTATTCGAGTTTGTCCAAGTAGAAGAGTATGTCTCTCATTTGCTCGTAGCACGTTTTTCGGAACATCTAAAGCATAAAAAGTGGATTTTTCTGCGAAAAAAGCACAAAAAAAGCAAGCGCGCTCCTGGCAAACTGACAAACTTGAAAAACTTCTCGTCCTCTCTGAGTCGCTGCTTCGACTTTCTCACATTGTCCCTCTCGGCGCCTCGAAACTGCTTCCAGGGAATGTCGACGACGATCATTTCCGCTGTCATGTACCACCACGACTCAATGTCGTCCTTCCGGGATTGCTCTTTCTATAATTTGGCTGCGTACCTTTTCAAAGTATTCAATGTACTCACATTATCATGCGCAGCCAGTGCGGCGTATCGAGTTGTCCCTCGAAATGCGCACTCCTTTCGCGGCGTTCTCAAGTCCTGTCCCTTCAGCGCAATCCTTCTGCACAGTCCGAAATCCAAGAGGAACACCGTATGCAGATTGTCGTCGTCCTCCCGGCCGATCGCAAAGTTCGGCGGTTTGATGTCTCGATGCATGAATCCCACTCGATGCAGATCCCTCAACCCGGCGAGCGTCTGTTCGGCGACCTTCAACGCGCTCGACAGTGTGTACCGTCTGTCAGGCAACTTGACACGGACGTCCCACAGATTCGGACCGACGAGTTTGAGGACGACGAACAGGAAGCGGTTCGGGATGATGCCGTGGTCGACGAGCTCGACGAAATGCGGGGATTTGAGCAGGTTCAGGGCGAGCAGGACGCCCGCCTCGTGCGGCAGAATCGCTCGTTTCATGTTTACCGACTCGCATTTCATGGCAAAGTGACGGTTGTCCGAGCGACGTGTCACTGCGAATACGGCGCCGAAGGAGCCTTGACCGAGCTCTTGACGGATCTGTGGAAATCGGGGATTATTGATTTCTGGCAAACCGCGACGCGACACGCAACGCGGGACTCTCTGCAGTTCGATTTTCGCAAGTTTTTGATGTTATGCGCCTTTAAAACAAAATGGCAAACGGATTATAACGCGAACTTTCTTATTTTCGGGTTACTGTTTAAAGGCGCATAACAGCACTCAACATTTGCGAAAAATTTAATTGTAGAGTCGCGCGTTGCGTGTCGCGTCACGGCTATTTGAATGAGTGTTTTTCTTTCAAATTGAGCCGCGGCGCGACACGCAGCGCGTGGGTCTTCTTCAATTTTCGCTGCGAGACCCAGAAAACCAAAAGTGGAAAAACTCACCTCATAGACCCCATT
>LR569130.1:0-17207 GCA_900536345.3 Caenorhabditis sp. 39 LS-2015
AATACATCTGCTTCCGCGGTTCAAATACAAGGCAATCGGGGGTTTTCAGTATTGCGGGCATTTTGGGGTTTTAGGTAATACATCTGCTTCCGCGGCTCAAATACAAGGCAATCGGGGGTTTTCAGTATTGCGGGCATTTTGGGGTTTTAGGTAATACATCTGCTTCCGCGGTTCAAATACAAGGCAATCGGGGGTTTTCAGTATTGCGGGCATTTTGGGGTTTTAGGTAATACATCTGCTTCCGCGGTTCAAATACAAGGCAATCGGGGGTTTTCAGTATTGCGGGCATTTTGGGGTTTTAGGTAATACATCTGCTTCCGCGGTTCAAATACAAGGCAATCGGGGGTTTTCAGTATTGCGGGCATTTTGGGGTTTTAGGTAATACATCTGCTTCCGCGGTTCAAATACAAGGCAATCGGGGGTTTTCAGTATTGCGGGCATTTTGGGGTTTTAGGTAATACATCTGCTTCCGCGGCTCAAATACAAGGCAATCGGGGGTTTTCAGTATTGCGGGCATTTTGGGGTTTTAGGTAATACATCTGCTTCCGCGGTTCAAATACAAGGCAATCGGGGGTTTTCAGTATTGCGGGCATTTTGGGGTTTTAGGTAATACATCTGCTTCCGCGGCTCAGATACAAGGCAATCGGGGGTTTTCAGTATTGCGGTCATCCGTTTCCAGTTTTGTCGCAGTTTTCCAACAGTCCGTAACAAATTAAACGGACTGACAACGTTTCACTGGCAAGAACTAACACGGACGGTGTTTTCAAACTGCTGCCACCCATGTCCACGTATCAAGGCGGCAAGGTCATGGCACGTGCTCACGTGGATATTAATTTGCAATAAGGCGGAGGTTTCACGCGTGCATAAAATACAATTTCTGTGTGTCGGGGATACGTAATTTCGCCGTGACCCCTAAGATCCCTTTGTCCCCCCCTGTGTTATTTAGGAACACCCGTATGGGTCTCGACACGAAACAAGGTACTGCATGTCCAAGGGACCCATAAAATGTGAATAACATGCGATTAGTTGACAAATTTTTGATATCTCTTATGGTTACTGAGATACGCAGCGAAATAAACTTGCTTGTGTTAGATTAGATTCGAAATGAGAGCCACTATGCACCATGTTCCATTTCCACGTATAAATCTCATTATAACGGGTTTATAGATGTAGTTAAGCGTTGCAAAGTACTGTCTAAAGTTTTTTTAAATGTTAAGTTGAGTTGATGAGTTGACCAGTTCATTTTGACTCTATTTGAATCTATTTGAATGGGGAAAGAGGGAGAGAATCAAAGAGAAAAGGGAATAGAGGGCTGTTATCAGTTATCAGTGCTCTTTTGATGATGCACACGGAGAGCAGCACACCATCTCCATACAAGCACACACACACTTCTACTCCCCCGGACCGACCGACCGATCGGTCTCTCTCTCTCTCTCTCTTTTCCTCAGCTCTTCCCTTTTCCTTTTTCACACACAAATCTGACTCATTCACACTGTCCACACCGTCCCGTCCTCCCCCCTTCCCCTATTCCCCCTTACTTCTTCCATCCACTCCCATCTCCATTTCCGTCCTTTTCTTCTTCTTCCTCTCCGTGTTCCTCGACCTTTTTTTCAACTTGATTCAAAAATTTTAAATTCCCGCGCAGCAGAGTTGTCGTGGTGGGACCCGAATTGCCTCCAGGCCATTTTTGATTGTTGTGGTCGTTGCAAGACCTCTTCATTGTCAGCAAGAACGGTTGCAGGACCCATTCAACTGGTTTTTTTTGAATTTCAAGTTGAAACGTCCGAATTCCTGGTCACAGTATTGTTTTCGTGGCGGGATCCCTTGCTAGGATTGAAAATGGGTTTGAAATTTGGAATTTTTGCTAGAACTTTTTTACCCTGTCTATATTTGACACTTTAGCCATAAGCCAGTGTTTTTCTCCCTTCAAGACCTAATTCGCAAATGTGCCTATGTAATTTGACGTATATCTCTATAACCGTAAGAGATATCAAAAACTTTCAACTGCAAACTTACCCAAAATATCAAAGGCTACAAATTGTTAGTTGACAACTTTTTGATATCTCTTACCGTTGCTGAGATATCTGTCAAAATACAAAATTCCTTGTATAGTACATAGTAACGATCTTTGCGAGACCAAAAATGTATTTTTTTTAAAGATTTTTTTTTCACAACCTTATAATTTCAAAATTTCAAAAATTTTCCAATCACTCACCTCTTTTTCATACTTTTCAAAATGAGCCCACTGTTTGTTCTACCACTAGTTTTATGGATCGATGATAAGCACTGATTACTACCAAAAACTACCACACATTTCACTTTTCACTACATGGTACACCATATTTAAAAATTTTTTTTGAACGAAAATAAAGTAGATTTTGAAATTTTTCAAAACCCCGACATTTCGCAACTTTTCATTTTGTTGTTTTTCCTCAAAATTGTTTCTAATTTCGTAACGTTCGCAACGAGAACTTCGTGAACGGTTGGGTTGGATTGGGGTTGCGAAACGTCGTGGTATTTCATAATTTTTGAAATTGAATAAATTAGATTATAGTATTGGATATAATTTTTATAATAAGAAAATAAAATAAAATTCAATTTTTAAAAATTTCGCAATTTTCAGTGGTTAATAGGTTAGCCTACTTACGCCTTGAAATGCAGGTGCAAGTTGACATTGAATTTTTTTTTTCATTTTTTCAAAGTTTTTCCTATCAATTTTTCCTAAATCAACACTATCAACATTCTCAAATTTCCAGAACAATTTTTCTGGAATTTTGATTTCTTTTTTTTTTCTTATCATTTCCTCCTCGATTTGTGCCCATTTCCACACACATTCTACCATACTTTCTCTTTCTTTTTCTCCTCTTTCTCAACTTTTTCATTGCTGACTGTGGGTGGTAAACATCAAACGTGCCGCGCATTTATTTTTTTTTGAAATTGAATAGAATGGATTTTTGAAAAATATAAATTTGATTGCTAATTTTTTGAAATTTTTTTTCTGAAAAATGCAATATTTCGAATCTATTTGAAAAAATTAACATTTCAATTATTTTTATTCAATTTGAAAATTCATAAATAATTTACTAAAATTTCAAAAATATTTTCAAAAAATCGAAATTTTTTTTAAAACAGTTCAATTTGAAAATATTTTTATTTTTTGAATGTTCAGGTAATTTTTTTTTCAATTTTAAAATTAAAATAGAATTTTCACTAATTTTGGAAAAAATATCAAAAAACCAAAAAAAAAATTTTTTCGAAAAGTTTTGAAAAATTTCGAAAAAAATTTAATTAAAAAATTTTTTAATTAGGAATTTTTAGGTAAATTTTTTTTTTTTTGAATTTTTGAATGACATTATCATATTCTACTTTGCGCAATATTCAAAATGAAAAAAAAAAAATTTTTTTTTTAAATTTCCTTTTTTTCAAAAATTAAATTTTCAAAACTTGTGATTTTTTTGTAAGATGAAAATGGCAAATTAATCTCAAAAAATTTTAAATTTCAAATAAAGAAAAAAAAAAGTAATTTTTCCATTATTTTTTCAATTTTTTAAAAATATATTTATTGATTTTCTCCTTTTCTTTTCCACTTCCTAATTTTTAAATATTAGGAAGCTTTCCAGGCCATTTCTCCGTATAATGTGGCAGTTTTGGCTGTCACTAACTGTCATTTGGACAGTTACAGCACAAGCAGACCCTCCGCCACTCTCTTCTGATCGAATCTTTCTGAAATACCCGAGTTCTTATGCGAATTTCACTTCGAATAACTGGAAGTTGAATGGTAGGTGGGATATGGGTTGGATATGCCTTAAAAATGCCTCTAGTAAGAATGTAGGGCTTCTAGGCATGTTTCGTCCACTTTGAAGGCACAGAAACCCAAGTAAAACCTATCTCCTTGATGTAGGTACAGTGTGCCTTTAATATGCCTCAAAATGTATAGCTTCTAGGCATATTCTGTCCATTTTGAAGGCACAGAAGTCTCATTAAATTCTATCTCCTCAATTTAAACTCAATGTGCCTTAAATATGCCTCTAAAATGTTCTTAACACGGGCTAAATGTGCCTTCCTCCTTACATATGCCCCCAATATGCCTTGGCAGTGATAAGGAGTGGAACGTACGTAAAAGACACTAAACTCACGTCAAACATTGCATTTTTAGATGGGGGAAAGGGGGACATTTGAATGTGTGTGTTTAGGCAAATATGTGGGGATGGATGGGGTAAAGAAGAAGAAGAAGAAGAATGTTTGTGGAAGGGAAAAGGAATAGGTTCATGTGCAGATCATCATGATGCATCATCAATGTTTTCTTTTACGAATGCATATATGACTCTTGGGGGGAGGGAAATATGCCTTTGATATGGCTAGAAGCTGAGGCGGTTTCTAGGCATATTGAAGGCACAGACGCTGGATTTGTCATGTGCCTTTGAAATGGGTTAGATATGCCTTTGAAGCGGTTAGAATGTGAGCTCTGAATGAAGGTTAAATATGCCTTTAGTATGCCTTGAAAGCGCCTAGAAGATATGAAGGTATCTAGGCATATTAAGGGCACAAAAACTGGATCTGTCATGTCCCTTCAACATGGGTTAGATATGCCTTAAAAACGGCTAGAATACAGGCCTATACTTCCAACATATATATGTGTCCTTAATATGGCCTAAATATGCCTTCCATATGTCCTCAAACTCGACCTCAACTTCAAGAAATATTTTAGGCATATCTCAAGCGAATCGAAGACATTTTATGTGCCTTGAATATGGGCTAGATATGCCTTGAAAGTTATCAGAAGCCTAAGCCCAGTTGTTAGACATAAAATACCCATTTCTCACCCATAACAAAACAATTGATATTTCCAGAAATCGACGATAAGATCGTGCTCGGTGTCACCTTCCAAGCCGACAGTCACGTTGGACAAATACTTCGGGTCCGATTCATCGAGCCAAATGGAACTGTAGCGACCCAATTATATGTGGGAATTTCCGAGGGATTTCTGATTATCGATTTGTTGCATAATGGGCGACAGATACTCAATAAACCGTTGGAAAACGTGCCGATTAGTGAGTTGAACCCGCTATATTATTCGTGTTTCAAATAGTGACAGTTGAGCTAAACTACAGGGTCACGTGAGAGAGTCAGAGCGCGTGTGGAGACGCAGACATAAAGAGACTCCGATAGCGTTCGAAAAAAACATACCCCAGCCAAATTCCCTTTTGCAGACCTCCATGAACACAAGTTGGCTCTGGCGCTCAACGTAACCGCTAAGAAGCTATGGTTCCGCCTTGGCAACAATTCAGAAGACGTCAACTACGAACTGAATCAGCTGATATCAATTGCCAACACCGAAGTCGTGGTGACAGTTGGTGGAGGGCAAAGATCAATGATCGGATGCGTATCGGTCACCGCAGTTTCAGTTGGCCACAATGCCGTGGAAACAAGAGGACTTCCGGTCGGGTATCAGGACATTGACACGTGTCCGGAAGCGGATGAGTGCACCACGACGGACTGTAATACAGGACGGTGCAAACTGTTGGAAGTGCCGACTTGTGATTGCTATGACACCGAAATGACGGGTCCGAATTGCCGAAGACCCGCCGGTTCGATCCAACTTCGCAACAACGACGAGAACGACGAAGCGTCCGCTTACATCCGATACACCCCCTGGGAACCAGACCAACTTGTCTCCAGAATCGCCATGGATTTCAAATTCTCGGATGCTGATTCGAAGGAGGGAATTCTGGTGTATGCGGAGACGACGGAACTGCAGATATTCAAGATCTTTGTGGTTGGAAGCAAGGGAAATGTGGTGTTGGCGAACGAGAATTTGATGGAATTCGACCTGCAAAATCACGATTCGCTCTTCCACAGCATCATAGTCAGAATCAGCAACGAGACATTCAATCTGTTCGTGGATAATTTGGTTCAGCGGATTCATTTCAATGAGACTCTCCTCTTCTCGACTATCCAGTTCGGAGCGCCGATTCAGGCGGATGTTTCGGAGATTGGAGTGACGGCGTGTGTCAAGAATGTGTATGTGGACCACTTGGATATCATTGACTTGAACAATTTCTACAATGATTCGAGGGTGGTCACCTCGAAGGTTCGGGCGTGTGGCGAGGAGGATCTGCCGATTGCTGGAGTCAAATTGTTCTCGGCTGATCCTATGGTGGTGAGCTTTTTTTTGGCTGGAGAATTTTCTTTGTTTCTAGTGTTTTTTGAAAAAATTATCATGACCCTGTAACGTTTCGCAACCTTCTAGTCTCATAAAACTCACAGTGACCATAGTTGACCATATTTGTACTACCTATTTTGACATTTATCTCCGTAACCATAAAAGATACCAGAAAATGATCAACTACAAAATTGTAGCCCTTAACATTTTGCATATTTTTGTAGTTGTCAATTTTTTGACATTTTTCACCGTTATTGAGATAAATGTTTAAATATATGGGCATACTTTAATGATTACTGCAAATAGCACATAAGCGCTACGCACCATGTATTTTGCCGCTTATCTCCATAACCGTCAGAGATAATAAAAAGCTGTCAACAAACAAATGGTAGCTCTTAAAATTTTGCGTTTTTTATAGTTGATTATTTTTTGGTACCTCTATCGGTTAGTGAGATATATAGCAAAATGCATGGGCATGCCTTTAAGACTAACAAAACTGTAACTTGCAACGCGATTTTTGAGTTCAAAACTGGTTTTCTGGGAGTCAAAGCAATCTCAATTAGTTTTCCGTTATATCCAGTTCAAAAAACCAAAAATCCTTCAGGTTCTTGCCCCCGAGCCCGAAATCAACGAGGTCCGTTCAGAAGACGTTGACGATGATCCAATCGCTGCCAACTTGTTCCCGGTTCCAGCAAAATCCAAAAGTAATCAATATTTTTTTCTTTTCCTCATATTTTTTCCCTTTTACATCTTCAGAAATCCGTCCGCAACCCGCTTCCAACTGTGACAAGCCCAATTCGTACATGTGCCAAAACGAGGCGGTTTGCCGGAAGGATAGTGATACCGAGTTCACGTGTTATTGTCGGGATGGTTATATTGGGAAGTATTGTCAATTTAGTGAGTTGAAAATCATTGAAAACAGCTGAAAATCAAAAGAAAATCGGGCAGAAAGGCCAACGCGCGCGCTCAACCGGTCAGCGCGGCTGAGGGGTGTCATGGCGCAGTGCCTACACGCTCCACTGTCAATCTGTCGACGCGAGTTCGAACCCATCTGCCCTCAAATCCTTTTTGCAACCTTCCTTTTGCCTTCCAGCCACCCTCCCTCGCTCCTGCGCCGAGGCTCGTGACTTTTTGAAACTTCCCAACGGTCCGACTTGGATTGACGTCGATGGAAACCGGAAGTTGGATCCTTCAGTGACTTCTTGTATTGATGGCGTGTAAGTGACTCTCTGATATGTACAGTACCCATTTTTCTTGGCTTCAGGACCAATATCCCACATGATATGGCCTCAGGTACAGTAGTCCGTGACAATGGATTCCAGAATCACTCGCATTTCGTGTTAAGCTATCGGGATTTTAATGTGAGTTCATTTATCGATTGACTATCAATTGACACTTGATTTTTAGACTTGGCAACTTGCAAAATACATCAAAAACTCTGCATCTTGCTCTCAAAATCTCAACTATCGATGCAACAAAGCTCCATTGAAGTTCAAGGAAGGCCGGACATGGTTCAAGAGTGTTTCCAACTCGACGAATCGAATTCGACAAATTGGAAAGCTAGAAAACGCTTGTCCATGCCTGGATACAGGCTGTCAGTCTGGAGGTGAGCAAGTTTCAAAAAAATTGACAAAAAAATAATTTTTTTTTTCAATTTTTTTTTCATTTTTTCCAAAACCAAAAATTCAGGCGTTTATACGAGATTCGGGCATTTTGCAAAAAACGGAGAGGATGTGAATGTGAAAAATCGTAAGAAACAATAAAAAATAAAAAATGGGTTAACTTCTGCATGACGCGTGGCTTTAGTTTAGCAACTTTTTCATTTTGCAAGGCAATCAAGGCGAGGCGAGCAAAATCGCTTCGAGACCCAACATTTTCTTCTTAATATTAATTCAAAATTTTAGAAAAATGCAATTGCGATTCTGGAGCCATTTCGGAAGACATTGGAGATTTGACCGGAAAAAATGCGGGAATTTCGGAGATTGTGACTTTGTTCGATGAGGCGGATGTGCGGGCGGAGATGACACTGTCGGATTTGAAGTGCTCGGGTTATGGTGAGGAAGAATGATCGAAAAATATTTGGAAATAATGTTATGCTTTTTAGAAAACGAAAAGCCGATACGGTTCACCGAGAAGACAGAGCTGCAGGTATGTTGAACTGTACCATATGACCGAAACTGTATTACACGTTTCACGGCGAGGTAGCCCTAGGGAAGAGAAATTTTCTATCTGTAAAAGTTAGGCCACTCAACGTGTAAAAGTACTGAGAACGACAATTTATTTCGAGCTCACGTGTAAATTTACGTGAGTGGCCTAACTTTTGCGATAAGTCGAATTTCTCTTCCCTTAGGGTACCTCGACGTGAAACGTGTAATATGGGTCTTGGAGCGTTTGCAGTGAAACTTGCAATTTTAGGTGCTATGCGTCTTTAAGAAGCATAATTCTCACTGTAATCGCTGCGAGACCCTGAACTTTGTGCATTTTTTTTTTGCGAAAATTAGTGTTCCGAATCAGTGCAGTTCAGTAGTCCAAGAGGAGTACACCAAGCCAGAACAGCGCATTTCAAATGAGCCCAAAACTCGACGGATTGACTCTGTTCTAACCGCCCTGACTACTCTATCTACCGTCCGTTTATCAGGAAAAACGCTATCGGTTGCAGTTACTACCGAGTCAGAAAACTAGTCAAAAAAGCATAACAGCTTTGTCACTCTTATCGATAACATTGTCCCTATTCAGGTCTCCGCATGGACCGGTGAATCGATCGACCTCCAATTCCGCACATCCGACACCACTGCGACCCTTCTAACCGTCAATGGAAACTACGGAGAGCAAATCATCCGCGTCGCACTTCTCGACGGACATACAGTTCTGATCAACAACTTTGAAGCGCACAAAACCATCAGCTCGCAGAATAAGTATGATTTCACGTTACCGGCGGCAGTTTCAAATTGACAATTGAGTTTTGTAGGTTGAACGACAGTAACTGGCATCACTTGCTCATCGAACTTTCCGATGGTGAGATCCGGATTACGGTAGATGCCGCCCATGTGCTTATGACGATTGGTGATAATGCGGTGCTGGAAGGAAGTGTTGTCCTGGGCGGATTCATCGGATGCGTTAGGAATGTCCTGGTGAACGATGAATCTGTTGATCTTCACGCGATTCTGGAAGCCATTGGAGACAGAAAAGGTGAGCTCCTATTTGCACAGAATTTTTGTTTTCAAAAATCAAAAAAAAAACACCCCCCAGGCATCTCGACGACCTGCGACTCGCAATGCACTCCGACATACTGTCAAAACGGTGCGAAATGCTACGAAGACTTCAATCGTGGCACGGCATACTGTAGATGCGCGTTTCCGGATGTCCATTCGGGACTCAATTGCGAAATCGATATCAATGAGAACTCGTCGGTTTCGTTCCACGGCGGACACTTGAAATTCGACAATTTGAGTACGGTACTCACGGCGCCAGTGTATTTCAGCTTCCGGACCGATAGAGTTCACGCGTTGTTGTTCTTCGCTCATGATCAAAATAACAACTTTGTGCAGGTAGAAAATAGAGGTAGAAATCGACCAAAAACACTATTTTAAAGGTGCATCTCTCCGAAGAAGTAAACCTCACACTGACCCTCAACAATCTGGATATCGTATCCCAATGTACCGTCCGTGCGCAACCCGGAACCGAATTCGGAGATATGAGATGGATTCAAGTGGCGATTACTCACGACGGAGACTCATCCCAGTTACAAGTTGATGATGCAGCATGCACCATAAGATCGGTAAGTTGACTATTGGATACTCAGCCATAAAACCAAACTTATCAATATTTTCAGTCTAGAATGCTGTCCACTCTTCCCATCGTCCGTCTGCACGACGTCCGCAACTCTGAAATCGTCCGTCTCCCAGTCGGTCTCGCCTCTCCACTAAATCCCGATCCGTACACTTTCACATTCATCGGAAACGTGGATCTCGGCTCGAAAACCAACGACGGAAGTTTGCTATTGGCCCCGAAGTACGAGTCTCCGATTCCCCGATTCTACGGGTGTATTCGAGGACTTCAAGTTGATCGGAAGATGGTTGATTTGCGGGAAAAAGTGATCAAACTGGCGACAAAAGAAGGGTATCAAGCATACGGACCAGCAGAAGTGCACATTGGATGTGATGTCGGATGCTCGACAATTTCGTGTGCCAACGGAGGACATTGTTCGGTGGCATGGACGAATACCGATCCGTCCGCAGCGAAAACGACTTGCGATTGCACCAGAACAAGTTATTCCGGGGCATCGTGCAGTCTGGACGAGGGAGTCAGAATCGAGAAGAACGGATTCATCGATTTTGATATTTCGAAAGAAATGTCGCGTATTTTTGTCGAGCGAAACAATCGAATCCCGCAGATTTTGAAGTTTGCGTTTTCGGCGGCGAAAACTGACTTCTTGGAGGATAAGGCCGTGTTGGCATCGGTGGTATTCAAAGAGAAACGGTGAGTTTGAAAGAAAAAATTGCAATTTTCAAGGGATTCTGTTGTGTTCAACTAGAAGAACCAAAAAATATCGTTCATTTTCTCCTTCAGAAAGCTGGAAATCGAGATCAACCCGAATCGCACCATCAACATCGCCATCTCCTTTGAAAATGGAAAATCCGAAGTGCTCAACTTCGTCGGCGACTTCCTCGATGGCTTCCGACATTTCGTGGTTATTCAGACGAATCAAGCCAGTGCTACTGCGGTTATGGTGCGGGAAAATTTGGGATTTCTGAGATCTGAAATTTTGAAAATTTCCAGATTGATTCTCTTCGCCAAGACTTCCAGTATCGAGAATTTGACCGTAATATCGATATGTTCAGTGCACAGACCATTAAAATCGGCGACGAACCATCGGAGACACAGGGATATAAGAAATCCGGTTTCGAAGGGTGTATATCGAGTGAGTGATGTTGTAAATTAGAAAAGAATTTTTCAAAAAGTAATATATTACTGAATTCAAAATAAATGGCCCTCCGTGCAAACGTGCTCTGTGGAAATAGCCCGGTCTCGCCACGATCGTAGTGTATCTTCGTGTAATTCCCGAGGACGAAATTTTTTTTAAACTTTATTTTTATGTTTTTAGCTAATATAACAAAAAATAATTTTTAAAAAATTTTGTCCTTGAGAACTACACGGAGATCGTGGCGAGACCCGGTCAATTTCCTTAAAGCACGTTTGCACGGAGGGCCATTCTTTTTGAATTCAGTAATATCATCAGTTGAGTTGTAAAACGGTACAATGCTCCGAAATTCCGCAACGCGCGTTGTTTAGCAAAAGCTATATCTCAAGTTGTAGGCATTAAAAATGGACAAGTTATTCTGTCAATCGATGGGAAATTGAGTGAGGAACAAGTTTCTAGTTGAGAGTTTTTACCTAGCTTTTCTGGTTGCAGAGTTATGCTAATTTTTATGACGATGCTCCAAAGTTCCGGAACGCGCGCTGTTTAGCGGGGCTATAACTCGGGTCTCAGACATTCAAGTCAGCAGAAAACTTATAAGGAACATTCCTGATATCTCAGATTTCATAATCGACTACCAACGCGGCTCCTCCCTGACCTACAAACCAATCGCCTACTTCGCCAATCCAACCCATCACCTCAACAAGAACATCATCGCCCTCGGAGTGATTCTGGGAGGCTGTGCAGAGTTCGAAGTGCCGAATTCCCTTCCAGTCTACCAGAATCGAGTGAAGTTTCCAATCTGGGAAACGTCGTTCAAACGGTTCATCTATTTCGGCGACATTGAGTCTCCAGATGAGAATGCGAATGATGACTGGACGAGGGAGGACAGCGGATCATGTGAGTGGCAGGGCATGTGTGCCTAGGGAAATTGATATGGTATGGTATTGTTGCAGTGTTATGGATCCTTTTCATCGTGGTTCTTCTGGCATTGGTCTTCCTTTTGATCTTTTTCATTTTCATGAAATGCTGCCGGGAGAAGATTCATGCTCGTAAGTTTTCGACTCGTTTTTCTTTTTCAATTTCCCCCCCCCCCCCATTATCCCAGGAGACGGATACATCCACGACGAAGACATCCCGCTGAACATGACGCCTACTATTCTAAGACATCCGCAGCCAAGTCCGCCACGTAAGTGTTATGCGTTCCTCAAATTGTAAGAGTTGCGATTCGAACGCAGAATGGCGTCCCGCCACGAAAATGAAAAACTACGGTGGAAGGGGCGTGGCTTGCTAATTTTCAATTTTATTTCGAAATCACAGATTTTTTAGTTTTTTGTCGGTTTTTTTTTTACGATTTTCATGTATGTTTCGAGTGAAAATTTTTCGTTCAAATCGTTTTTCAAGCATTTTCACTCGAAAAATACATGAAAATCGTAAAAAAAACCGACAAAAAACTAAGAAATCTGTAATTTCGAAATAAAATTAAAAATTAGCAAGCCACGCCCCTTCTACCGTAGTTTTTTATTTTCGTGGCGGGACGCCATTCTGTGTTTGAATCGCAACTCTTACGATTTGAGGAACGCATAATACCGGGTTGCGGTACTTTTCGATTTAAAATTTTCCAGCTCAAAAACAGCCGGCAGTCAGCAACTACCGCATCCCGAATCCCAACGTCGACTTCAATAAGGTGAGCATTTAGAGGATACGGTAGCGACCATGGCTTTCTACCGTACCCTCTATACTTTTTGTCCCTTTTGTTCGTCCTCTAGGACCCTTTCCCTTGCGTCCCTCTAGTCTTTCGCGCTCTCTTTGCCAGGACGAGCATCACTCGCGCGCCACCAGCATCACCTCGTCCGGCATCTCCGGATATTTCACCGCTCAGGAAAACGTGTACGACGAGGAGGAAGAGGAGGATGATGATGTGGTGAATGTGCTGGAAGAAAGGGAAAGAGAGGAGGAGGAGGAGGACAGCGACGAGGATACCATTCGACATATTGATGATGATGGGCATGAGGACGAGGACGGAATGGTTGTTGTGTGAGTTTAATTGGCAATTGGAAAGTTGTATCATTGTTTTCTGCGAAAATGAGCTACTTGGCCTAGAAAATGCAAGCCGCAACGCGACGCGTGGTTCTCGCAGCGCTACAGTCAAGTTTTTTTCGCCAAGTTTTTATGCGCCTTTAATACAGTAACCCAAAAATCGACAACATTGCGTTAGAAACCGTATGCCGTTTCGTTTTAAAGGCGCATAACAACTTGGCGAAAAAACTTGACTGTAGCGCTGCGAGACCCACGCGTCGCGGCTTGCATTTTCTAGGCCATCTAGCTCATTTTCTCAGAAAACAATAATAAGATCAATCAATACCCAATTTTCCCCGTATTTCCTATACCGAGTACCATTTCCAGATCCCGCCCGACTCAAGTAAGTCATCTGCCGCAACGAATCTCATCGTTCCGAACCGGTGACCCGACTGCTCCGAAGAACAGTCCACTCTACGCATCTCCCAAGAAACCAATGCACCCGATTCCCGCTGCCGTACCAGTTCCACCGCCCCGAATGACACCCCAATCACAGATGAGTTCCATCTGAACCCGTTTCTCATGACTGAAGACTTCCCGCCCAACCTCCTTTCATAACGTGTACTTTGTTTTGTTTATCAATCAGTGATATAATGATTTTTCAATTTTAATAAATATTCAAGTTAAGAACTAATGAAAAATATTTGAAGTTCCTTCTTTCTGGTTCCGACAATCCCTGATTTCAGAGGCTAAAATAAAAACAAAATGAACAAAGTTCAACAAAGAAGATCAACTTTCATTCAATTTTTCTTGGTCTATTTGTTTTTCACGCATACGGGTAGCAAGTCTATCGAATTCCGCTTCGAGCGATTCAACTATTTGAACTTCTTTCTTCTCGTCTTGACGCCGTCTGATTCGAACCGCCAGCTTCCTGTCCTCCAGTTGGGCAAGTCGCACGATCGAATTGTTCACCTGCTCCTTCAACTTCTTCAACTCTTCCTTCTGTTCACCAATCGTCTTTTCGAGAGCTTTAAGAAGGAGTTTGTCCTCAGCCGATGACTCGTCGCGGTTCTGCTGGAAAACTTTGGAAAGTATTTATCCAATTGTGTGAAAAAGTTGAGTATTAGTCTCTTTTTGTATGCGTATCCACAAGATCCCTCACTCTCTCACTCGTTAGCTGGGACCCGTTCCACGTCCCATAGCCCAACTGTCACAATTAAAAAAAAAACCATTAATACTTACGATCTTCGTCTGAATCTGGAAAATCTGTTCAGCGTGTCTCTCCAAAACCACATCTACTATCGTGTTGCGTGCACGCAATTGTTCGGAAAACTGGAGAAATACGGAATCGACATACTCCTTCATTTTCATCTGGCAATTCTCCAAATCCTGCTTGGTGCACAATTGAGGAAGTGGAATGGAATAGAGCGCAAGAGCTTGAGCTGACGAAAGATCCCGAGCTTCGAATCCGGGAGGAACGGGCGGAACGGGCAGAACAGAAACCGACGCATTCGACTCGGGGTATTCCGAACTCGAAAAACGGGAACCAGTGGACGACTTGAAAAACATCAATGTCTGTGGGTAAAATGAGGAATAAACTCACAGATGAGTAGTCAGTGTAGTGAGACCCGCCTCCAGATCCTCGACTTCTCTCTCCTCCGAACAATTTGCCTCCACGAGCACTGCCGCCTCCGCGATTATAGATTTTCCTCTTTAACTCCTAAAAAAGAAACTAAATTTTCAGTACGATGTCTTCAAATTGAACTAATACATGAATAATCAAGTTCTGCCTGTCTATCTTCTTGTCGTAGTTGAGACGATCAGCATCTGTCAAATCGGACATTTTTACCTGGAAAAAGTAAAATAGAAAACAAGAAAATCGATCCATCAAAGAATTCGAAAAGAGCTAGGAAATACGATCGAACATCCTTTTTACATAACCGAGAGAGAAAAATGGAACAAAACGCGCCGGTAGATTTCAATAAATTCAATTTTTTTTAAACGTCCCAATCCGCCAAAGACAAGAAATTCTTTGAAAAGAGATGTGCTTATCGGGATCGCCGTGTTTTTTATCGCACATGAGACTGAAAAAAATCCAATTTTTTCCCCGAAAACCTGAAAAAAAGCCAATTTTGGGATGAAAAAATCTAATAATTTAAAAAAATGTTTTGCAGATTACGGTAGACAATCTGTGCAATTTGCGCGTCGCGTGTTTGCGGACAGCGAACAAATTTTGGTTTTCTCGCAATTTCTACGCGAATTTCAGCTGTTTTTGATAGTTTTCCGAGTTATTTTTCTGCATTTCTACCTGAAAATTGTTTTTCTACGGCTTTTATTTCTTCTTTAACAGTTCTGATTTGATATTTCAATCGCTGGAGCTTGTTTTTCTTTGGAAAATTAGAAAATTCAAAAAACAGAATTTTCGTGATTTTCTGACATTTCTGATTAGGATTTATAGGTTTCTGATCATTCTAGAAGATTCTATGACTCATTTGTACCTCGAAAACATCTATTTTCGGTCAGATTTCGCTGTTTTCAAATTTTTGCTTGTGCTGGTCAATTTTTCCCTTCGTCTCGATAATTTTCTTTCCAATCCTCTAGTAATTTGCGATTTAGACCCTAAAACCATCCATTCCTATGCCAGAGAGTACGCGAAACGAGGAGAGTGCAGAGAAATGACTGGGGGACTAGTTTCCGAGTGACCTAGAAGGCGCCAGGGCGGCAAATTTTAACTTTGAAATTTTTCCGCGGATTCCTCTTCTTTAAATGATATTTGAGGGAATTTTTCTTTCTATTTTTTTTACTTTCACTTGATTTTTGAAATGTTCTTTTAATTTTCGATAAATCAATTTTTCCAGCGATGGACGTCGAAAATTCTCCCGAAAAAAATCCTGTAGAAGTGACAGATGGGGCGAATGAGGTGATTTTTATTTAGTTTTCTTTGTATTCAAAATCTGAAACTTTGAAATTTTCAGAATGACACGACGGATCCATCTCCGAGCAAAGGTGTGAAGCGGCTGGCGAGTACGCCGCCCGAGAAAGACGTGAAGAAGCAAAGAGTGGAAAAAGTGACGGGATTCTTCAAAAACTCGAGAATATTACAGTTGTCACCGGATCAGTCGTCACCGCAATCCGTCGAAATATTGGACGATTCTTCGCCGACGAAAAAGGATGCTCCAGACACGCCAAAGACACCGAAAACACCGAAAATATCGAAAGAAGAGCGGGAAAAGCTGAAAAAGGAGAAACTGGAGGAGAAGGAGAAGCAGAAGGCGGAACGGGAACGACTTCTGGAGGAGAAGAGGCTCGAGAAGGAGAAGTTGGCCGAGGAGAAGCGATTGGAGAAGGAGAAGAAGGAAAAGTAGGGGTTTCTTTTTCATTCTTGATAGAAAATTCTAAAATCTTTTCATTTTCAGAGAAAGACTCGAGAAGAAAGCCGAAGAGGACCGTAAAAAAGAAGAAAAACGGAAGGAAGCGGAGGAAAAGAAGAAGAAAGAAGAGGAGGAACGGGTGAAGAAGGAGGAGGAGAAGAACAAGAAAAAGAAGGAGGAAGAGGAGAAAAAAGAGGCGAAACGGAAGGAAGAAGAGGAGAAGAAGGAGGCGAAGAGGAAGGAGGAAGAGGCGGCGGAGGAGAAGAAGAAGAGAGAGTCCGCACGGTTTTTGGGATTCTTCAAAAAGGAAAAGAAGCGGATTCCTGTTGAGACCCAGGATACGTCGACTTGGTACCGTCCGTTTGAGAGGAAAGACGGAATGACGATCGCTCCGATCACTCCGAGACCTCTGCTTCCGGATGATTTCGATTTCTGGTCATTGAACGATGAAACGGTCACGATTCAGACTTTCATCGACTCGGCAGCCAAATTGGTGATTCCCAAGCCAAAGTAAGTTGTTTTACGCCGATGCTTTGGACGAAAAATGACCTCATTTCAGCCCAATGAAAGCGAAACTGTTCCAATTCCACGAGAATCGTCGTCCATGGTACTATGGAACGTGGCGAAAACAGGCGAAAGCCGTGCGGGGATGGTGTCCGCTGGAAGAAGAAGAGGGAATCGAGTATGACGTGGATTCGGATGAAGAGTGGGAGGACGAACCGTCCGACTGCGAGGA
>LR569135.1:0-10333 GCA_900536345.3 Caenorhabditis sp. 39 LS-2015
ATTAGAAAGTTTTTTATATCTCAGTAACTATAACAACCAGACCTGTATATTAGTGACGACTTCAAGGACAGCAAAACTAAATTGAATGATTTCAAACGGATAATCACAATTTGTACCGTTTGTTGTCGTCTCAAAATCCAACATCTTAAAATAACCTCGCGTCCTCTGAATTAGGTGTTGTTGAAACCTACCAAAAGAAATTTGAACGGGCATTTGAAGTGCAACACAGACATGTGTTAGTGGGAATGTTGCACTTTTCAGTTCTAAATAGAATAAATAAGTGAAAAGGTCACTTGGGAAACATTTAAAAAACTTACCCGTTTCTAGAAGAACACAGTGGTCGCTGTTAATGCTAAACATTAACAAAACCGTTTATTGTTTTTGTAAGTCCACCAAGAATGACGGCGGGCGTCTTAGCGGTAGCGGTATCAGTGCCGAAATGTTCCGCTCTGGTAGTTACACATTTTTCTGATTTGAATTGAGTCCCGTTGCGCTCGATAATTCACTCTTCGGGTTGATCCGTCAGACTAATGTCAGTGTACGGCTGAATTTCGGGCGGCCAACACCTGCAAGTGGCCTATACTGTGTTGTGTACACCAAGTTTGAGCAGTTGTTGGCTCTGGTTTATGCGCGAAATCCAATCACTGATGCAATTGTCTAACACATTTCGCAGCGGAACTAAAAATTCCGGAACGTGTCCGTAATCTCGCACAAGATCAGCGATATTTGGAACTATTCAGTTTCAAATATGTCCACCTTCTTCCCTTTTCATTTTGCCCCATTGTTTCATTTTCTCTGTCACTAATGCTGAATAAATTTCAAAAATGACAGTTGCGCTGACAGTGTGACGCAAGTGATTAATGGGTGTGTTTCGAAATGTTCAACGCGGGTGTTCCATACAGTGTCGGAAGAAGAGATAACATCTCAAAATTCTCGCATTTCATTCATTTGTACGCGTAACGATCGGTGACCTTGCTCAGCGCTCTGTTATGGTACTTGACGCTATGGATTCGTTTGTTAACGGATGGTCTGTGGACTATCCACCGCAAAGCGGTGACGGAAACACGAGTGAGTTTCGAAAATATAATGCTTTGATATCATTTTAAAGCAGATGTACCAACAACAACACCACCCACCAGTCAACCATTCAACCCTCAGGCAGTTTGGCCTAAACCTCAATACACTGTTTCAAATCAATATTCCGAAAATCCTATTGAACACAGTTTTCACAGATTCGGATCAACCCCAAGTCTATGACAAGCAACCACCTGTTTCTAATCTTCAATCACGATCGGTTATTGGTGCATTGCCAAATGGTACTAAATCGAGTTGCACCGCGAAAAACACGGAAACACCGAATCAGTTGCATAATAAATCCGAAGCTGATC
Organism: Caenorhabditis sp. 39 LS-2015; assembly: GCA_900536345.3. Lineage (NCBI taxonomy): Eukaryota > Metazoa > Nematoda > Chromadorea > Rhabditida > Rhabditidae > Caenorhabditis > Caenorhabditis waitukubuli. The sequence goes on from LR569135.1 coordinate 1,389, forward strand.
TTCAAGTTTTACCGAGTGAGTTTTTCGATTTTCTCCTGACCTATTCGTTTTTTTTATTCAGAACGAACTCGGGTCAATCGGTCAGCTAACCCCGATCCGCCGACTGTTATTCCAACTAATGCCGCAAACGAGAAAGTGAAACAAGGACGGCCCACTGCCCCGGTGGTCGTTAGCCCGGATAGTGGCGATAAATCAAACCGAATCGGGAGAGAAGGCCGAATGCCAAATACACGAAAAAGTGTCGCAAAACGTACGAAGAACGTTAAAAAACCGTCGAAAATTGCCAAAAAGCCGTTGAAAAATTGCAAGTAACGTCGACCCCACCTAAGCACGTTGCTCAGAAGAATATGGATGTTGCTCCGGATCGTCGTCAGACTCCCGGAAAACTCGAGATTTTTATCCCTGTAAAGGGTGTTGCCGAAAGAGTATCATTCTGAAAAAACGATATGTTTACCATGTCTCTCTGTCAAACTTGTCACAATCTGGCCTGGGTCGGCCATTAATAAAAGTGTTTTGCTCAACACTTTTTTTTACTCAAAAATTCAAAAACAACAACAAGAAGAAAGAAAGTAAGAAAGAAAGAGAGACGGACAAGCGCTAGATCAGATCTACGCACGATTCTTCACCGCAGATTCGGTGTTCTTCGAAATTTGGTTAAATTCCAATTTAAAGATCAACCTGAACGTGCGGCTGCGCCGCATCAGGCTGGCGTGTCTTTTTTCTGAAACTGATCGATTACCGCGTGAATACCTTTTGATTTTTACGTGACCGGGTCAAATGCGCACAGAAAACATCCGGACAAACGGAAAACCGAAAAATTGGAAATGAAAAACACGGAAATCCGGACAGAATAAGGAAGTTACCAGCCTGATCCTGCAGCTTCGCGGCATTCAGGCCGGGAAGAACAGTAGAAAATAACCGAATTGGCAGACGCGCAACCTAGGGCAAAGAGGGGCCACGTTGAAAATATTTATTTTCACGGCGGACGGAATGAACGAATGACACACGTACTCAAATCTTTCCGGAATATATTATAAGAATGATGATGTTTTTTTTGCGGGACTTTTGTTTAGAATATGTTGATCGGTAGACAAATAAGGAGATTTGTTAAAAATACAACTGTTTTTATTGATGAATGCGACCAAAAAAATGATGAAAAATGGTGGAAATTTGTGAAAACGGGGAAAACTTGCAATCGTTTTGGAATATTCGTGAGAAATGTTTAATATATTTGAAATCTGCGTGAAATTTGGGTCATAATGCAAAAAATCTGGAAAAAAATGAGTGAAAAATGAGCAAGTTGCAAGTAGGCGGCGAGATGAAAGAGCTTCATCTTTACCTTCATTTCTAGTGCTCATTTTGACCTTCATCCCGGAGCACGTTCAAGTTTGTGCTCTAGCTTCATCCCTGAGCTTCATCTTTTGTGCTCATTTTGAGCTTCATCCTCGGAGCACATTTAAGCTTTTGCTCATTTTAAGCTTCATCCTCGGAGCTTCATCTTTTGTGCTCAAAGGGAAAACTTGTAATCGTTTTGGAATATTTGTGAGAAATGATTGATATATTTGAAATCTGCGTGAAATTTGGGTCATAATGCAAAAAATCTGGAAAAAAATGAGTGAAAAATGAGCAAGTTGCAAGTAGGCGGCGAGATGAAAGAGCTTCATCTTTGAGCTTCATCTTTGAGCTTCATCGTTGAGCTTTTGCTCAAGCTTCAGCTTTTGTGCTCAAGCTTCACCCACAGAGCACATTTAAGCTTCTTCCCCGGAGCACGTTTAAGCTTGTGCTCATTTTAAGCATGTGCTCATCTTTAAGCTTGTGCTCACTTTAAGCTTCATCCTCGGAGCACATTTTAAGCTTTTGCTCATTTTAAGCTTTTGCTCAAGCTTCATCTCTAGTGCTCAAGCTTCATCTTCAGCTTCATCCCTAGTGCTCAAGCTTCATCTCTAATGCTCAAACTCCGCCCCTTTTCTACCGTAATCATACCGTAATCCTAATTGATTATTGATTGATTCTACCGTAATCCTACAGTAAATCCTACTGTAAATCCCTAACTCCGCCCCTTTTTCTACCATAATCCTACTGTAAATCCCTGACTCCGCCCCTTTTCTACCGTAATCCTACCGTAACCCACCAGTTACCGCCTTGACCCCGCCCCCCTCCGCACCATCATTCCCCGGTGGTAAAATCTGCTCCCCATGGTAAATTACGCTCCCCCTACTACTATTATGCGTTAAAAATTTGCCAGAATCGCTGCAAGACCAGCACCACGTACATTGCTCATTTCCCACTACTCCTACTGATTCAGAAGAGAATTTTTAAAAAATTCATAATGACAAAACACACCAAGTTGATCCAAAGCAGTCCATACCAATTCACAAATTGCTTTCCCAAATCAGCAAGTCCACTCCACTCGTGATTTCTCGAAGTCTTTGTATCCGCTGAAAATCACTACTCTTAAGTACTCCGTTAATGCAATCTGCGGATGCTTACTGGCCGAAAATTACCTGAGTTTTTAAACTAGAAAACTCCGTCGCTGGGCAAACTGGATTTGCTACTCGTTGGTATCGGTTATCGAACTACTTCATGTGTTCCCAACAGAAGAAGACGAGCTGTTGATGGAACTGGTTTACAATTAGGTGTGCATTCGAACTGGCTGTGAGCAAACATAGTGTGGTATGGTATTACAGAGCGAATAGACGGGTAACGATAATTTCAAAAAAATTAAACATTAGAATAATCAGAAAGTCCCCTAGCTCTTCCTCGGGAGAGAGCTAAGGGTACCACCGCATCTGCGAGGCAAAAAAAAGAATGACTGGAGAAGCGGCGATGAGGGCGGGAAGGGAGAGGGGAGAGACGCCAGGCAGCTTACGCATCATGGTACGCTCCTAAGAAGAATTTAGCGTTCAAATTCCTGCCAAAAACCTGCACATCTGGGTGCCTGCCGGATGTCCAGGTGTCTGCTAATTGGGGTTCGGAAAAAGATGAGAAGGAAGTGGGTCATGCCAACAGGTATATCCGATAAATACCCCATAATTAGAGGTAATAGCAAATGCCCGGCAGCTGGACAGAGCTCTCTTTAGAGATGGATATCTGCCGATCTATTCGGGTGCTCTATTCAAATTGCAAGCAAATTCAAATTAATTTTGAAAATTTTAAATTAATTTCAAACATTTCAATCCAATTAGAAAAATGTTACAAATGCTGGAATAATTTGTGAAAAATTCAAAAAAATTCAGTACTTTTAATATGAATTTTAAAAATTTAATTTTTTTTATTGGTAATTTTTTTTAGAAATATCAAATAAATTTAAAATTCAAAACAGATTTTTTGAAATTAGTAAAATTAATTTTTGAAGTTTTAAATTATTCTTAAAATTTCAAACAAAAAAAATCAACTTTAAATTAATTTTAAGAAAATTAGTAAAGCGAAAAAAACTTCTAAAAAATGTTTTTTTTTTAAATTAAATGTCCATTCTATAAATTCAAAAATATTTTTTAAAAAATTTAATTTTTTTCAAATAATAAAAAAAATTTAACAAAATATATGTATTTAAAAATAATTTATTTCAGGACCTTCTTCTTGTTCAGTTTTTGTCTCGTCCTCCTTTTCCCGTCTTTGCGCAATGGGAGTTGCCCATTGAAAGTTGATTATTATTATAATATATAGCACAAATTGTACGCATTGTTATAGCTGAAATTTTTCAATATTCAATGAATAAAACACGCTCTATTTCTCTGTCATGCAATCAATTTTTTGATCTCTTTATGAATTCCTTGATACCTATCAAATAGTGCTGTCGGTCCTGAAATAAATTATTTTTAAATACATATATTTTGTTTATTTTTTTTTATTATTTGAAAAAAAAAATTTAATTTATAGAATGGACATTTAATTTAAAAAAAAACAATTTCAAAAAAAAATTTTAAGAAATTATTTTGGCTTTACTAATTTAAAAAAAAATTAATTTAAAGTTGATTTTTTTTGAAATTTTAAGAATAATTTAAAACTTCAAAAATTAATTTTTATTAATTTCAAAAAATCTGTTTTGAATTTTAAATTTATTTGATATTTTTAAAAAAAAATTACCAATAAAAAAAATTAAATTTTTAAAATTCATATTGAAAGTACTGAATTTTTTAAATTTTTCACAAATTATTCCAGCATTTGTAACATTTTTTAATTGGATTGAAATGTTTGAAATTAATTTAAAATTTTCAAAATTAATTTTAATTTCTTGTAGTCGTCTGTCATACATATAAGTTGTTGTTAACTACATAGTGAGAGAATCAAGCAGTAACAATATGACAGACAACCACTAATTGATAGGTCTCAAGGAATTCAAAGATAAATCAAAAAGATTGACCGCAAGACAGCGGGTAGTCTCTCTCACCATTCAAGGGCACGTTTATATCCAGGACCCTACTGAGACCAACTAACTGTAGGGCGTCAAATTTGAAATTAAAAATTAAAAATATTTTGTTCTGATTGTGAGCGTCAAATTCTTATTTGATTCTCATTGTCACAATCAGATCCTCCAGTGTGATTTTAAAAATTAAATTTATGATAAATTTCACCTTGCGCCGTCCGTCCATCTATGAGTAGCAACATAATCAGAATCAGAATCAGAATCAGAATAAACAAGATTAAACATTAGAGTAATCGCAAAGTCCCCTAGCCCTCCTTCTCGAGAGAGCTAGGGGTGCCACCGCATCTACGAGGCGAAAAGGGGAAGAATGACTGGAGAATGGAGCGAGGAGGGCGGGAAGGAGGGTGAGAAAGATGAATGTACGCACTTTTCAATAAAGTCGAATATATAAAAATGGTGTCTGCCCTCTGGTTCAGGATCATTTCTTCTGGGGTTGGGTGAGAATGTGAATAAGTATGATGGAAAAAACATTGATTTAATGCATATGACTCGAAGGGAAAGCCTCCACAAATTATAAGAATTTCGGCTTGAAAAAATTGATTGATAATATATTTATTTCGAAAATTCTAAATTCAAAATTGACTCTTAAAATGAATTTTTACACAATTAGATTTTGAAAAAATTGAAAAAAAACATTCAATTTTTGGAGTTTGAATTTTTTCCAAAATTCACATTTAATTTTGTTGACATTAAAGTGAATGCTTAAAATTTAAGATAAATTTTATTAAATTTGTAATAAAATTTTAAGATCATTTCTTATAATATATTCGCCTAATGGAGTACGTGTGTCATTCAGTTGGTTTGTCCGCGGTTATAAATATTTTTTAAAATTGAAATATTTTTATTTATTTTGGGCAGTTTTTTGAAATTTCAAAAGTTGAAAAAAAAACAAATTTCAAGTGGAAAATAAGCATTTCAAACTTTTTAGTAAATTCTAAGAGTTTGAATTTTTTTTTGAGAAAAAATTTAAATTTAATTTTTCAAAAATAAAAAAAAATCGAAATTTCAAATATTTTTCAAAAAATTTAAAAATTTAATCAATTTTTTTTAGATGTCATAAAGATCCAGCAAAAATATCTAATGAAAAGGAATGAAAACCTTTGAGGTGTTTGAATGTTTTCTGTTCATCCCAGGAGACCCCGACATTTCGAACTGGCGAGTTGCGGAACGTTACAGTTGCGAAACCTGGGAATGTTGAGAAACGTTAAAATTGCGAAACATCGGGGTCTCCATCCAAGGAGTATCGTACCGAATATGCGTCATCTGATGTGACTCCTAGATGAGGACCCCGAAGATGAATAAGGTGATATTTCTTTTTGAGATCATCGCGATACCTTGACGACCAACATACCCAATGGCACTCTTCATACAAAACTTAAAAATCATAGTAGAACTGTTAGATATCACTTAGTTTTCGTTTTAAGTCCAAAATTTGGAAACAAATTAGAAAAAAACCTCCGAAACCCAAAATTCTGCTTCTAGCAGGCCTGAGTTTGTGATTTTCAAACTCAGCACATCATTACCTTTCATTTGACACCCATAATACCCTATTTTTAAAATTTTTCCAAAAAGGGTGTCTTTGTACACCCCCCCATGGACCGAAAATTGATTTTTATCAAACATAGCCAATATGGGTCTCAAATCTCACCATTTTTAATGGCAAACTTAAAAATTACAGTGAAACTGTTAGATATCGCCTACTTTTCACATTTGGTGGAACATTGTGAAAAAATATAAATTTTTCAATGTTATAGTTTCAAAATCAGAAAATTTTGCTTTTAGTAGGTCTGACATTATGATTTTCAAACTCAGCACACCTTTCATTTGACACCCATAATGCCCTATCTCTCTCCTCCACACGCTCTCTCTCTCTCTCGATGTTGACTGGGAGGATCGTACCTAGGATAAAATCTCCGCGTCTTTTCTCTCTTTAACCGTCCCCCGCTGCGATTTTCAAGCCATTCTCCCCTTTTTCGTCTCGCAGATGCGGTGACACCCCTAGTTCTCCTATGAAGCTAGGGGAACCTTGATTTCTCTGAGGTTTATGGTATTTTATTTTTTCTAATCTTCTGATTTTGGTGCGACTGATGGATGGATGAATGAAAAAGTGAGGGAATTTTCTTATTTTTTTAACGTTTTTAGAATAAAATAGAAGCATGTACATAAGTAGTATAAGTACGTATTCTACGCCTGTAATCGCTAGATTCTGCCCCAAATACCGGGAAATGATGGTCCTTCTTCATCTCCAGAACAAAGTTTAAATCAAACTGTTGAGTTTCCAGCACCTGACGTGTCATTCTACTTCTCATCTGTCTTTCAACAATCTCTTCATCCACCTTTCGATCGACAACAACATTTGAACATGGTACGTGGACCCTTGTGTTAGACCCACCCCACCACGCGTATTTCAGGTTCTTCTAAATCATTACATAATGCGTTTGGACAACCATTCAGGCATCAAGAGCCGCGCAAAAAACGCGGCTCTTGAACGTCGTGGACCATTGGCTGTCAGAAAGACATACGCCCTCGACACGCCAGTACTAGTTGGAACTTTTATTATTTTACAAGAGGGGTATGTAAAATTCTTGTTCAATTAATTAAAAAATTATTTCAGACCTAATGAAATCGTGTTCAACCACAACCATTAGGGCGAATCAACCTTATTGAATATTTTCGCAAAAGATACAATGAGCCGCTCCGCCCTGACACTCTCCTAGTGCGACGCGTGGGCTGTGCCGACATTTTTCCTATATATTTTTTTTGTTCCCATCTCGTCCGATGGTATGTTGTAACCAATAGTCGCAATCTCACCCGCCCATTTTTCAGCCGTTTCTAAACCAAATGCTTGACCGCAACATCCCCCGTCAAGGACCGAGGAGCCGTGAGGCTTCTAGTGCCCTCGAGCGACGGGGGGTGTTGTGCGCGCGCCGGTCATACTTGCCCATTCGTCCCACTCATAATAGGGACCTTCACTATTATACCGCAAAGGTGTGTTTTCTTTTATTATTATTATTATTATTTATTTCGTAATTTCAGGAGCGATGACATAATTTTCTATTGTCATCGTTATGGGTGACGCGTCAATATGGTGCAATATTACTATTGGAAGTACAAAATCGACATTCAACCAACCGATATTCTTGTTAGAAAAATCGGAAGTGAGGAAGTTTTCCCTGCCTTTCTACTAGATATAATCCAGTAGAAAGGTAGGGTGTGACCCCCAGAGAAAGGTAGGTGCGGTACGCACTTCTTTATCGCCAGATCTCCGCTCCGTTTGAAACACCACAGGTGCTACCTGACACGGCCGGGCGTGTCAGCAATCGGCTGTCAGGTTTTTATACGGGACAAGCACCGCCTCCAGTACCGGGATTAGACGTATAAAAAGGAGCTCTATATTCAGCTCTGTCAAGTCCACACTATATATTTTTTTCTTTTTATTTATTTCATTTTTTTATTTATTTAAATTTTTTTCAGACTATGACCCCAAACAAGTCATTCGTCGACACCAACGCGGCTAAGGAGCCGTTCATGGTCCAGCGGAAGCTGGACGGTCTCCCCGGCAACGTAATGTTGCTATCGAGTGAGACCGGCATCGGTTTGCGCTATCCGGTGCGAGACGGGTAAGCCAAAAAAATGTTAAACTGCTTTTTTTTTTTTAATTATAAACGTTTCAGGACAGTGACCCGCGACTGGGCCAACCTGGCTGAATCTCGAGGACCAGGAAACGTTGGCAACATCGCGGTACGCGATGTTGAGGGCCGCGAGCTCTTCGACGTTGGGCACTTGGTCCAGGTGACCATGATGGGAGGAGGCCGAGTCCGCCGCAGGGTGCAGCCTGCTTCGATGGAAGCAGCCCAACACTTTGGCGATTGTCGGACCACTCCAAGGCCGCTGCTGCGGGAGCCCCATCAGCACGGTCGACTGGCGGATGCACACCTGGCGATAAATGCCATGGCTCCGAACGAGGCTCTTCTGATTGCCCGAACTGGGGAAGTGCTCCGAGCCCCCATCGTCAAGGGGTAGGTCCTTTTCATCTATTTTCAAAAGGTTAAATATCACATTCCAGAATCGCCAATCTGCAGTACCTGCACACTCAGAGAGGGCGTGGTCCCATCCATCAGGGCAATGTACTGGTGGGTGATCGTCTGGCACCAAACCAATTCGACGTCTCTGAACTGACCGTCGTAGCGTTTGAGGAGGCGGAAATCATGCGAATCTGGCAAATGTGATGCCCGCAATTAATTTTTATTAATTTCAAAAAATCTGTTTTGAATTTTAAAGTTATTTGATATTTCTGAAAAAAAAAATTACCAATGAAAAAAATAAATTTTTAAAATTCATATTAAAAGTACTGAATTTTTTTTTTTTTTAATTTTTTTATTCATATGCTTACGGAAAGGCAAGACATGAGAGAATATAAGTATAGTACATGTAAATACATTTAAAAAAAGAGGGAAATAATGACTAGTTCCAGCAGGGTATTTGACAAATTCAAAGTCACGAAGTATAGGAGGACTTG
>LR569140.1:0-40800 GCA_900536345.3 Caenorhabditis sp. 39 LS-2015
CAGTACTAGAAAACAGAAGAGTCAGACCGCCAGACCTGCCGCAAGCATTACCAGTTGAGATAGCCCCAACGGAATGGTCGAATCACCCAGCACCATGTTAGATGGTACTGGTAGGAAGACATCGGCTGCTCCGTCGTCGACTAAATGAGTAGATGAGACTGACTGACCAGAATGAGAATAATGGGAAGACAGGGCAGGTCAGGTACACTGTCGAAAAGGGGCAGTGGGCGGGGGACACCGTATGACTGTCTCGCTCCTCCCATCCGGGAGCCTCTCTTACAAGCGCACGCCTTGTGAGGACCATTAGAGAGGCGGGAATCGATCAAATATCTGACAGGTGCAAACAGGTGGCTGTCAATACCTAACTACAGCTAAACGATCGAAAAATAGAGAGTGTGCCGGTGAAAGAGCGTTTTGTTCCAAACCCCAACCCCGGTTGATTCCTAAGACCAATGTGCCATGGAACACTGATAAGCATGTGGCAATAGTGTAGGAGAGGGGTTGAAGCACAATGTTTAGAATGAAAAAAAATTTCGTTCTGGAAGTTGTTGTACTTGATGTTTAGACAGTGTCGCACCATAAATCTACACAAATTTGAATGCAGGTTTATTCACAAAGTATAACATGGCAAAGAAATCAAACACGGCAAGGTTTAATATCATTTACTCGCATCCACAGCAGTTATGGACATCATTCCAGTACCCCTGGGTATAACCCTGACGGCATCCAGTTGGTCCTCCGTTATGGTTACGAGCCATCACTTGACAAGCACCCATCCCAAGGCCATTGCACTGACTCTTGTAGCGATTGTAGTAGTTCTAAAAATAATTGTTAGTTTGGATATCCCAACTGACATTTTTTACTTCAACACAGGTGGTGGCGCAGCTGAGGTCATCAGAGCATCTCTTCCATGCGTCTTCAGTAGATTCCCCTCCTTGTTTGCCTGGTTGGCCGCAGTCTTCGTAGTAAGGCAGCTTGATCTGGAAGTATCCACAGGAAAGGGATCCCTGATCCATTTCACATCCGATGGCTCGGCAGCCGGATTCCTTTAGGCAGATGCAATGGAGGCAGTCAGCGGAGGCATAGGCCACAGCTAAAAGTATTCATATTTTTAAGAAAATATTCATTATCAGTTTTGACACTTACCAATGGAGAGAAGAAGAAGGCACTTGATGAACATTATTGCAAATGAACTTGTGTGAGCTGTCTGATTCTAGATGGGGTGTTCTTTTTATATGATTTTTCTCATAGCTAAATGTCAGCTTCCGGCACGTTAATAAGGCGGAGCTAAGGTCCGAGGTAAACAGTGAAACGCTATAAACGTGACAAATCAAAAAATATAAACGATAACGTGGGTTTTTTAGCCTTCCGCAACAACAGTTTTGAACTGTGAAATGCCAAATGTTGTTGTGCAAAAACTGTGGTTATCTATTGATTATTACTAGCTTATCACTAAAACACCCACAAACGTATAGGAAGTAGGTTTATCTAATTTTAAGGAGAAACCAATGACCGGAAGAATTACATTGATCAATTTATGGTTTTTTATAGTTATTCTGTGTCAGATATGTCTAAGCTGTAGTAGCTTAGAAGCTACTGAAAATTTCACTGAATGGTTTTCAAAATTAGCAACAACAAATAGTAATCTTGCAGTAAGTTGCAATGAAAAAGCAAATAAATAATGATGTGATCCTAAGCCAATGGCCAGCAATATTTACCAATGGGGATCATCTGTGTGGGAGTTTGAAATGATAATTTATTTATTTATATGGCCAACAGTTCAGAAAGTTCCACAAAAAATTATCATTGGCAACCTCCACAGCACTTACGGACCCCTTCCCAGTAGCCTTTAGTACCAGAATTACGGCATCCACGTGGTCCTCCGTTATGGTTTCGAGCCAACACTTGACAACCGCCCATTCCAAGACCTTTGCATTGACTCTTGTAGCGGTTGTAGTAGATCTGAAAGTTTCTATTATTTCCAAGAAAAAACAAGTCATTCTGGCTACTGCTTACCTTGACACACTTTGTAGCACATCCGAAATCATCCGAGCAACGCTTCCAAGCCGTTTCTGTAGATTCTCCTGCGTGTTTGTCTGGTTGTCCGCAGTCAATGTAGTATGGCAGTTTGATTTGGAAGTACCCACAGGAAAGAGATCCTTGATCCATATTACAACCAATGGCCTTACATCCGGATTCTTTTTGGCAGATGCAGCTGAGACAGTCGGAGGATGCAGATGAGAAGAGGAAGAAAGAAGCAAGAAGAAAATACTTAATGAACATTTTGACGAGTGAATCACGAGTATGAAGTTAGTACTTTTGGATTTTTCTTTTTATACAAGTTTCATTCTTGAACCTGATTCTGATCATCAAATTCGACAAATTCCAACAGTTGCTATATGTTGATTCCTCAGATCACTATACCATGAAATACCTACAATCATCTTCCTAATGGAAAATGAAAAGGTCGAACCAAACCGAACCGGCCGGTTAGCAAGCAAGCAAGACACAAATCATACTGTGGAAGACAATATGATATCATACATATCACTCCAAAACTACATCAACTTGACGGCAAAAAAAACAAAAATAAACATCAAATGCTCAAGTTTTTATCCGAGAAATTCAAAATCAGTAATTCGCTCCAGGATCGACAAAGTTCCTTCCTTTTGTCGCTGGAGAGGACTCAGAAGCCGCCGAAGAAGTCGAGGAAGGTTCCGAGGATGTAGAATCAGTGGACAACTCTGTCGTAGAGCTGACGTCTTCGGAAACAGTAGAGCTGACTGTGGAGCTGAGAACTGGTCCCGATGGTTCAATAAGAGAAGCCGGAGTAATCAGTTTAGCAGATTTCCTTTCAACTGGTTGGGCCGGAATAACGGACTCGTGGATTTCAGAGTCGTCAGAACTGTCAGTAGTGGTTTCCGGATTCTCTCTCTCATTCTTCCCAATAGTGTTCTCCAAGTCGCTTAGGCTCTGCTCAAATGGCTTCTCCTGGTGCAGGTACGCCAAGTGCTTCAACTTTTCGTTCAGCTTCTTGGTATCCTTAACTGTAAGCTGATTGGTCTCCGCAGCGGTCTTCAAATGTCTCAGGAACTCCAAAGCCTCTTGTTTGCTCTCCGGGTTGTTCAATGGCTTGTAGAACTTGTTGTAGTAGGCTTGAACTGCCAAAACCTTGCTGAGAATCTGTTGCTGGAGGACTTGTTGGGTCGGCTTTCTAAGCATCGTCTTGATCATTCCAACGACATCTGGGAATGATGGGTTGTTGAGAAGCAGCTTGTACTCGTCGTCCTTCAAAATGATTCGAACGATATCCTTGATGAGCGCTCTTTCCACAGCTTCCAGAGAGGAATAGCGAAGTTGTCCGGTTTTATTGATCTTGGTGTCTTGAAGGTACTCCTGAACCAATTCCAAGTCTTCATCATCCAATGGAGACTTGACAATGTTGCTTCCATCGTGTCTTTCCCAGGATTTCACTTCTGGAACATCGTAGTTTGCACAATTCACTCAAATCGGAGATCATACCTTCAGGTTTCTCAGGCTGTCTCTGAAAATCTGGTGGAAGATCAGGATTGCACGTCGTTGCCCGTGTGTCTCCTTGAAAATCCGCTGGCTCATATGGCACACAGTCAGGAGTCGTTGTCGGTTGAGTGCTGTCTTCTACGGCACGGAACAATCCGTCAGAGTTGCGAGAGTAGAGAAGACCAGCTGAAGCCGCATTGACGAGGAGCAGAAGGAAAACCGCAAAGGTCGAGGACGCCATGTCGACGAATGAAGCGGCAGAGCGGGGGAATGGTTTGGTTGAGGTGGAAAAGTCTAATCGAATCAAGTCAGTTTCCATCTGCAACGCGGGCGGAGTGGGTTTCATGGGAACCCCGCCATAAAGTTCAAAGTATCAAGACACTCAGATCAACTACTTTATTAGGATTGGAAATTGGATATTGAAATGAAAGTTGAAAAGTTGAATTGATGATAGGCCATTACAATTATGTAGGACAGAACATTTTGAAACATAAAAGAAGGACAGAGCACAGACAAAGTTGATAAAGAACTGAAGGATCTCCAGAGTGATTTTGACGTGGAAATGAGTCATTTTAAAAGCTTGAACAGTGATTTAGAAGTTAAAACCATTTTTTTAATGGAAACAGAACTTCCAGTTGGAGAGTTATGACCTTAAGTAGGCCCGATCATTCTCTGGACCATCATGATCGCGATGTTGGCAGTGGACTGCAATTTGTAGCATTTCTCAATAAAAATGTCAAGTAACCTACCGAATTATCGTGGCAGATGTCCATCAGTTTATGGAACGCTGCAATTTGTGCGGCTTGCATTCCCGGAAATGGTACAGGCTGTTGGAAGACTGGCGTGTTGATTGGATCCGGTTCACCAGATGAGTTCTGCTCGGACACTGTTCCTGGGGCTTCCTGAAGCAAACAGAGCAATTTTTTTTTTGATTAATCATTCGAATTGATGACTCACCACAATAGTGCTGGATGCTCTGGTAGCCATTGAGAGAATGGTGCTGTAGTCAAGCTCTACATCCTCATGTGTTTCAGCGGATTCAGCGGCATTTTGAGACAGATCCTGGCTAAGATTCTCCCTCTGACGACTTGCAGAAGTGATCATCTCGCGGAAAACAAGATTCTGAAATGCAATTTGAAAACTTTCAGTTAGTTGACTCACCGCTTCTCTAGCCAACGATCTCTTGTAGTTGTTCTTGACGATTCGTTCCTCTTTGCTAAAGAGTTGAGCGATCAGCTTAAGAACTGCGTCGAACTGCTCCGGGTGCTCCGCCTTGTAGTGTGCCAACATCCTGAATGTTTCTCCGCAAAATTCTGAAAAAGTAAGTGACTTACGAGTTCATAGAGCTCTGATCCTCCCCGGACATTCTGCGCCTATAGATACAGGTGCGGGCATGCGGAATCATCTTAGTCCACATCTGCAACTCCTCCCTCATCTTCTCAGCTTGTTGGGTGATTTGGAGTGCCTGGCCCATTAATGGGACGCAGTTCGAATTTGCAATCTGCTCGGCCGCAGTGTTTAAGGCGTTGATTGCCATTTCGAAATTTTGGGTGACTTCGGCAGTAAAGTTGTTGTAGTACTCGGTGGTTTCCTAAAAATTTCAGTTTCTTAAAAGTTTTTAAGAGTTTTTGTTCTAGACCAACCTGATATTCTTCTCGGTCTCTATCGGAAGTTGAGATGTGTTTTCCGCGTTTGCGAGGTCCAGTTCCAGCTCTAGCTCCAGCTGCCGTTCCCGTTCCAGAGACGATTCCCGATCCGTTTCCCAACCCCATTCCAACTCCAACATCTCCCATCTCAATCGGAAACTCCCTCTTCTTCTGTCGAGATCTCTTCTTCGGCTGTTCTTTCTGAATGGCATCCGGGCTTGCAGAGGTGTCACTGGGTGGAACAAGATTGCGATCCTGGTTAGTGGTTTGCTGGAAATTGATTGTGGGTTGAGCAATATTTGAGTTTCTATACCTCAACATTAGCCCGAAGAGTGTTGAAGAATGTTGGGAGGTATGTCTGATAGTTCAACGGATTGCTGACTTGAATTGGAGCGGCCATGCTGAAAAATGATGGTGATTCAACTCTGATTAAGGTAAACCTCAGGAGATGAACCCCTAGACTAGTATAGTCAGAACCTAGACACTGCAACTCCCATATCAACCCGAATTCCCTTATCAAAACACAAAACAATTGTGTAAAACAAGTTTTTCATAAGTTTTTACGTTTCTGACATTAAAATAGTAAGAGAGTATGAATTATTCGTATAGGAAAGCTCAACGCTGCATATTCACCTAATTACCCAGAAGAAAAAGCAATGGAAAGGGGAGGAGAGGGGCGAAATGAGGATGGAAGTGGAGGAGGGGAAGAAGGGGGAAGGGGAATAAAAATGTAGCAATATAGATGAAAAAGAACGAACAGTTAAGAAAACATGCGAAAAAATGGAGAAATCCCCAATTTTTTCGTTTTTGTGAATTCCGGTAGAATTCATCACCATTCTGGCTCTAAATTATGTCTCAAAACGCACTGAACGTAGTAAATTTTATGTAGTACTAACACGACACGACAACCCAGGTAATCTGTCGTACTAAACCTGCTACTACTAAATTTCCAACTAGTACTATTTCAAAAAAGAAGGAAACTGAAAAATTTGAGTCAGAAAGAAATTTGAATGAAGGAGTGATTTATGGAGATGTAGAGCGTAAAATGGAGATGTGGAAGGTTTGAATTTTGGTTTTGACATTGTTCCCTTTTACCCAAGAAGAAATTTGTAATTGAATCAGCCAACCCGACCATCTCCGCGGTACATACAGTAATCCCCATAATTCGGGTCCTATTGTGAGTGAGTAAGTCGTGAGAAACACTCATTTTCCTGATTTTCACGCTCAAATGGTTTTTTGAATATTAAGACCTACATGGTACTGTATGTAAAACATAGAATCATTCTTCCCGTCATTGTTCCAGCCCACGCCTTGTTAGCTTCGGGTCTCAGGTGGATTCCCTTTGCTACTATACGTTTTATTTGTTTCATTATTATACTCCCAAGATACACTGGGAGGGGTTGGATAATGGGAGGATTTCTATCTTTTTATCATTCATACTCTATGCAGCGCTTAGATAGACCTGCTGATAGCTCTCAAATCGACTATACGATGGCTGGAAACTGCCGAGACAGTGGAGAACTGTGGAATTCAATTCCGGAAAGGTAGGTGACTTTTCTTATATTACTTTGTTGCATATCGTTTAATAAGCGGCGCTGGGTACGCGCTTTGAGATAGGGAAAGAATGAAGCGACGACATGAAGATGAAGGTCATTTGGTAGGTAGAGCGCAACCGCTTTGATAAGGAGAGAAGTGAGTATAGAACCGCCAAAATCCCGACTCACGCATTCAGAAGGGCCAAGTTGAAGTTGTTCAAGTTCGGATTCGCAAGAATTTGTGCCATTGCCTCGGTCGGTGTTTGCTGAATGTTCTCGACTTGGTCTTCACTTTCAACGCTCTGATCCTCGACTCCGGCCGCCACGTTGTTGATCGTGGTTATCAGGTTCATGTCCATCGCAGCAGGATCGGTGGCTGGTATGGGACTCTAGCGGTGGCAAAGTCAAAAAGCCGTCTTGGTTCTCTATAACACGCTCATAAACGTTAGTACTCGACTCGTCAACTCGTCGACTCCAAAATTGAAAAGAAATGAGATTGAGAATCGAAAAAGACAGAGTGAAAAGGGAAATGAGTGGCTGGATGGCTGAGGGGCAAGGCATAGCATAGCTCCAACACAAAAAAATGGCCGGGCGGGAAGAAGAATGAGTGCGCTACATATGTCATGAGTGGTGGCGACAAGAGAAACGAACTCTATGCGCGACCGCATATATTCCCCGCCGCGCCTAGCCCTCCCAGCGAATTAGAGTGGGGAGGAGAGATGGGTAGATTTTGAAGACCAAGAAAGGACAATGAATTTGTCCTACTGGAGTCATAGAGTCAGCGACAAGAGGAAAATGAGCAAGCGCTTAGATAGAGCCGAGCAAAAAAGGGATAGTGCGTGTAGACGGCTTGAATATTAAGGGAATTGGGTCGGGCAGTATGTTTGGCGTCTAATTTGCTTCAAATTTTTAGTGCCGATGTATTAGATGTTGAAACGTCGAAACGTTGAAACCCTCCTCCCCGGTATGGGTGAAATTTTCATGGGTAAAATTCAATTAGCCTCTTCTCTTCTCTTCCCTCCCCTCTCTTCTCTCTTCTTTCTTCTCTATCCAAAAACATAACACCAGGTGTGCAGTGCCTGTCACCTTTACCCACTCTTCCGGATTTTGTAAAACCATTGTGGCAAGCGGTAAACAGCTCAACTATCGCATAGAGCACGACAGATGACCACAGATTGCAACCGGCCCAAACTTTCATCTCGGGATTTACAATGCTTTTGGATGGATGCGGACTGTAACCTAGAGATGCAACAGCTGTTGGTTTGAAACTTTATACATGGTGCGGCTTGTCAAGGGCAATTAGAACTCGAGCTTGGAGGATGAGTGAATGTTGACGAGAAGCTGTTCGGACTTGGTTCAAAATTTCGAAATTTCAAAATATGCAATTGAAATGGGCAGTGACATCTAAATGGTGTTGTACAAAATGTCAGGTCACGATTAGGGTTGGCAGGTCACTACGAGGTTGATGGAAACCAGTTCATCTGATTCTGATACCAGGGATCCTCTAAAATTCGTCGTTGCCCTTCTTGATTCCCTGAACTCCCAAGTCATGCGCTACTATACAACTCGGACTTTATCAAAATCTTTTTGGAGAAAAGGTGCGGCCTTATCAACTAATCAGAGGTTTCGAATTTCCAATAACGCTTTTGTTCTCCGGTCTGGCCTGTCATTTCTCGTTCATCTAATTAAAATCCCGACGGCTTCCACGCGGTTTCGTACAGCGAATGAGCAGGTGTGTGGGATCCAAAATGGGTATCATTGGAGGTGGGCAGTTGGGTAAGCTTTTAATGACTTTTGAGCACTGGTCGAAAAGCTAGGTTTGAAAATTGTCGTGTGCAGCTTCATTGGGGGGGGGGATGATCAAAACGTCACTAGGTTGCATATTAAAAAAAAATCTCAAAAAGTCAGAAACTTTGTGTCCTCATAGGTACGGTACTTTTGAAACGTCTGTAAAATTTTCAGCTCAATCGAACCACCCGTTCCCTAGTTATAGATTATTTTACTCAGCTCAAAAGTTCCAGGTACCGTACCATATCCCAATATTCAAATTACCCTTGAAATTCTCCGCCTATTGATGTAAATTTCGCAATAGTCCGGATGTTTTTTTGCGGCATCCCTATGAACTTTTGAATTCTCCTTGAAGTCGCCGATATGGATGTACAACATCCAGGCGAAGTTTGTTTACTTTTGACTTGCGCTCTTCCTCTTTGTCTCCGACCTCGGCGTTGCCAAGTTTGAATTTTACCGTATCTTTCGTTTGCCCGCCCTTCCAACGGGTCTCGGGGGACAATGCAGATCAGAGTTTAAGGGGTTCTAAGCAATCAGATCGTCCAGTTCCGTGCTCTTGTTTTCTGCGTATTGGGCTATAGTAGAAGGGCACAGAAAGTTGTCGAGTCTCTAACCTGACCCTGCGTATGAGCCCCATTAGGCCACGCCCCCTGTCGTCGACGCCGACCACGACCCGTTCTCCTCATTCGCAGCGCCTGCGCTCGTCCGGAACGGTCGTTCTTTGTTCTGCTCTCTTTACTTTTTGCTTTGATTTGAAATCTTACAGGTAATTCGGAAGAAATGGATTCAAAAGATCCATTAATCGTCGAAAATAATTCAAGAGGTGTTGAAAGCAACGAGAAAGCCGCTGAGAAAGACTCGAAGGCTGTCGACGACAATGGGAATAGAGGTGAGAATACATAGCCAACCATCAGAGCTGTATTCAATTGGCTGTAAATATTTAAGTTGCAGAGTTCTCCAAAAATGCCTGTGCCCGCACTGAAGAGTTTGTTGGAAAGCCATCGCCGGAACTGGCTGAGTCAATTCCAAAACTGGAGAGCCCCGGTAGACAGCTCCCGGAAGAGATGCCGGGTCCCACTGCTGCCAATGTTGTGAAAGAGCAAGACGTCGTGTCCCCGAGCGCCGAGCGTCCTGCTGAGTCGAGCGATTCTATCGATTCCGTCGTCGGAGAGATTCCAGAGGCAGAGCAGGACGGTGAGCAAGTGAACTAACAATGCTCGGTTATGACTTGGAAGTTTTTCAGCAAATGACAAGCGCGTTTGCCTCGAAACGTTGGACGACGGCGAGCCGCAGTCAAAGAAGTTAAAGTTGGAATTTGCTACCGACGAAGAACGAGAGGCGTATCGTCGTAAGTTGAAAAACTGCATGATTCGTTTGTTGTAAAGTTCGCTTTTTGTTTCAGAAAGCCGAATGGCTCGCCGAACTGGTAAAGTCGTCTACCTAGACGAGAACTTGAAAGGTAAAACTGAAATATGCAACATTGTCTACCAAATACTTTTTTTTAGAAATCCCGCAAGCGGTCCATGCTGCGGACGAAACCGTGGCGGTCTTCGAAGAAGAGGTCGAAGTTGAGAACGAGGACGAGGAGGAAGAAGAAGATGAGGAGGAAGAGGAGGCTGATGAGGAGGAGGAAGAGGAGGAAGACGACTCGACTTCTGACGAAGACATTGACATTGAAAATTGAACGATCACTGCACAGTATATAAAGCGCTGTTTTGCTATTTCTAGAATCTGTATCATATTCCGTCTTATGCTACAGCTTGATTGCTTATTAATACCTTTGCATGTCATTCCTTTCTAATCACGGTTTTCCAGCTAACATTTGCCAATAAGCATGTCCGATAAAACTACCGTCAACGCCATCGTCAACGCGCCAAAGGACGCCGTCGACAATTCCAATGAGGCCCAGAGTGCCGAGAACGTCGTGGTGTTCGGTGAGGCTGCACTTTTTCACTGAGAAACAACTGTGATTTGGGATTTCAGACAACGCATCGGCCAAGGAATGCATTCGGATCATTGAATCGTCTGCCAACGAAATCCTGGAGGCAATAAGACACAACCAAGTGGTCACTCTTCCGGCGGCAACTGCCGCTGCCGCTGCAACCGCTGCTGCTACCGCCGCCGTCGCTGCACTAAAAAATCTCTACGGTAATTCGCGAAAACATAGCAATGGAAATTAATTTATTGATTTTTCAAACGCCAACAAGATCAGTGCCAATGCGAACGTCCAGGACAACATCGTCGTCTGCGAGGAAAGAGCCAAGGAACCCGTCGATTTCAGCCAGGACCCGGAAGCGATCAACGATGTTCAGCTGTGATGTGTTGCTTCAAATCAAATATCTTGCATCAAGAAGAAACCGTGATAATTCATTATATTTGGTGTAGAATAAAAGTTTCTAGAAAAACAAACCGGAAAACAAAATATGCAGCTGAAATTCGTCACGATCCTTTAGAAAAAAAATTCCATCTTTCAAAAAAACAGTTTATCATCAGAAAAGCAACATGGAGCCCAAATTAAAGAAGAAGGTAAGGCGAAATGTATGTGGAGGAAATATGGAACAAAATGATGGGTCCGGGAGTGGGGGGAATGAAGCGAATTTACGCAGAAGACACATGTAGAAAAGAGTAAGCAGATGAAATAAGAATTGGGGGAAGGGGAAGGGAAAACAGAACCAAATAATACCATGAATGCACTACGGCAAATGAATTACACAAAAAAACATTATGATTGCAGCTTGTAGGCGGGGTTATTTATGAAAATCTCAAAATAAACAAGAAAAGCAAGAGTTCAACGATTAGCATTATATCGCTCATGCCATTGCTGGAGAGCCTGTCTGTAACTCTGCTGTCTGAATTCGTTGTCGAGTGCCTTGGCATTTGACACGAGTTTGTGGTACATGCCAGACACAAAGTTGAAATCCGCCCTCATCTCGGGGAATCGGATCAATTGGTGGAGAATCGGACCATCAACGTCGTTATTGCGAATTTCGGCCAATGTGGCGTCGGTCAATTCGAAGTTGGGACGGAGGAACATTGCGGCCCAGTCGGCGACGTCGTCGGACTGAAAAATGTATTAAGTTAGAGTTGAGCGATGAGTATCATTTTCTTACCGTCCACTGCGCAAAGTCCATTGAACGTCCTGGAGGCACGAAGATACCTGCACCAGCAATCTGAAAGAAAGCGTTATTTGATTTTGGTATATTTTGAAAAGCAACTTACCACATGAAGCACTGGAGCAACTGGACGTGGAGGAATGCCTGGACGTTGAGCAGGGGCTGGTGAGTCAGATGGACCTGCAGCTTCTGGCAAGCGTGGCGCTCTACGAGGAACGCCTGGATTGGGTTGAACGCCATCTGGATGTTGATGCTGCTTCGATAATGGCAGGGCTGGGCGATTGAACACCTGAGGAATTTGAGCTCTGGCGTTAGGTGCAGCAACTGAACCAGCTGGCATCTGACGATTTGAAGAAGACGATGAAGAAGACGCTGCAGAGCTTCCAGAATTTGGCAGTGGCGGAGAGGTTCCCATCAAACGGTTCATGAGTCGTCGTTGTTCTGGTGTGAGATCTTGTGCAGCTTGATTTGGAGATGGACCAGAGCTAACAGCTGGACGAGATGTGGATTCTCCGGAAGAGCGATTTCTACGACGTGGTGAGTCCTCATCGTCGCCAATCATAATCGGAGAATCGGCATGACCAGGTTCAACGGCATGGTTGTTTGGAACACCTCTAAGCGCCTCCTCGACAGTGCTACTGTCCACTGAATCCGCCAAATTTTTCAGCTTGAAACCGCTTTGAAGAACCATTGTGCGGAAGCTGGGATTCGGAGAATTTGAAGAGCACGGTTGATTATGGTCTTGACGAGTAGAGCTTGAACTTGCTGAAGAGCTGCTTGATGGTCTCTCGGTTTGAATTCTGTCGAAAAGCGGCTGTACGATAATCCGATGATTCTCAGCTGGCACTGTAGACAAACTCTGACGACGAGGAGCAATTGGAACGCCGCGATGCGGTATGCGAAGAGGCGGGTTGGCTGGTTGTTGACCAGTAGCATTAAGATACTCCGTGGTGCGTTGTCTTCTCAGCTCTTCTTCTCTCTTAACTTGATCGCCATTTGCCTTGCATTGAGCAACCACCTCTCTCATATCTTCTACATCCTCTCCGTCTCTGCTGGCAGCAGTATTGACAAAGTTCAGAAGTGCAATTTGCTTTCTCTCATCTTTGGCAATTGATTGGTTCATTCTATTCGTCTCAAGAAGAGAATTTCTGAGCATTGCATCTCTCTTCCTTGCAGCTCTTTCTGCAGGTGTTTCACGATCTCTGGTGACAACCTCTTCACTAGAAGCCTCCTCCGAAGTTCCCTCACTGCTTGTCCGGTCAGCCATCAGCTCCTGCTTAGCATTCGATGTTCCTCTGCTATTATGGAAGTATCCCATGCGGTTGGATTTTTCTGAAAAATAGTTGACTCGATTATCAGTAGATATGGAATTGAATTCGTTAAGCTTACGATTGAAATTTCTAGAAGACTGCTGTTGCATCAATTGTTGCTGCAGAAGTTGGGCAGGGTTGTATCGCACTGGCGCAGGCGGTTGCTCGACCATCTCCTCTTGCATTGGCTCCTCGGCTTCAAGCTCTGGTGGCGGGGTGTCATCGTGTGGTGATCGAGTCGACTCATTGCCATCATCAATATCATAGTCACGATTCAGCTCTGGTGGTTCAGACACTGCCGGTGAAGAACGCACAATGCTTTGAGTCGCTAAAGCTGAAGCTCCCGGTTCTGATGTCGACGGTTGATTGGACACCGGGATGGAGAACATTGTCGCTTGAATTCTCTTTCCTCCAGAATACGACGGATTGGATAGAGCTGGGCCAGTCTCCATTTGAACAATCGGGCGTTGCGAGACCAGTTGGTTTTGTATTTCGGCTTGCATCTGATTTGCGACCAAGGTTGGCAGTTGGTTACGGCATTGAAAGATCTGAGCAGTATGGAAATCCGCTCCAGCTGGAGTCGGTGTAGGAGTCATTGTTGAGCAAAGTTTCATCAATGGCGTCATAAGATCTGCGCGGATCAATCTGCCTTGTCCCTCTTGCGGTTGAGCCGCCTGTGCTGGTGCCGGCTCCTCTGGTGGTGGCTCCTCACAAACTGGTTCGGCTTCTGACTGCTCCATGGGTTCATGTGCTGGGCGTGGCTGCTCTGCCTGCGCTACACTTGCTGGCTGCTCAACTGCCGGTTGTTCCGCAACTGGTTCGATGAGTTGAGGCTTCTTTTCCGGCGACAAAACAGGCTTCTTTACATTTGCCTTCTGGGCAGCTGGTTGCTTGGCTGGTGACTTCTGCACCTCCGGTTGCGGTTCCTCTGGTTTCTTCTGAACAGCTTCCTGAACCACTGATTGCGGAGTCGCTGAACTCTTAGCAGCAGCTGACACTGAAGGTTGCACTGCCTGCTCCTCACCATCAGTATCATCGGAATCAACTGTCGAACTGTCGTTGCTATCGTCACTATCATCGCTGTCATCATCATCATCATCAGAAAAGTGCATCGGAATAACTCTTCGGGTTGGTGGCTGTCCTGTCATGCTCGGACGCTGTTGAGGAGTCGACGTTCTCAAACGCAACGGACGCTCAATTCTGATGACTCCGATTGGAGAACGCTGTGGAACAGGATCAGCTGGTGAAGTTGCTTCTTCAGAAGGATCATCGGGTGGTCCAGACGAAGAAGCCGGTGCAGATGCTTTGGAAGCTTTCTTATTAGCTGCTGCGACGGCTGCAACAACGGCCGCTCTCTTCTCAGAGAGAACTCCGCCTTCGTATTGTCCCAGCAACGCCGCTTCAACAACAGTTTTGACGGGAAGGTTCATCAATTGGGCTGCATCGATTGGAGCCGGAGATTCACCAGATGGAGCTGCAACTGTCGGTGTTTTAGCCTTAGCAGCTGCAACCGTTGGTGTTTTGGCTTTTGGAGTAGCAACCGCGGGTTTTTCAGCCTCTGGAGCAGCAGCAGCTGGGTACACGGCCACGGCCACGGGGACCTCGCTTGGACTTCTGGCTGGCAGGGGCTTCTGCGGAGTAGACGATGATGGCGCCTTCTTTGCAGGACTGGAAGTTGCCTTGGCATCCGGTTTTGGCTTCTCAGCTGTCTGCACAGCGGGAACAGAGTCAGCAGCTAACGATGATCTGGTGACGCGAGCCGGAGATGGGGTCGCTGGAGTAGGTGAGCTCAGCGCAATTCTGTTCGAAGCTCTGGTCACTCTAGTCACTTCCTCCAGAGCTCTCTTGCGAGTTGAAACATGGTTCGAAGAACTTGGAGTATTGGAGCTCGGTGGCTCATAGTCCTCGTCATCATCGTCCATAACCACTTCGTCTTCATCATCCTTGATTTTCTTTGTCTCAACAGGACTCGGTTCGCCGGGATAATGAGGTTGAATAGTGCGCCGACGTCGGTCATGACCAATCTCAATGTTCGCCAGGCAGCCTCCTTCCTTTGGTCCAAAATCCATAGCCATGAGCATTGCGGCTTCCGACATACGTCCTTTCTGAAAAAAATATATGATTAATTGTAAGATTGCAACAAGAAGTGAGTATTCTTACCTTCTTCTTAGGCTCTCCTTCCATGGCATCCAAGGCAGCTCTGCTAGGCTTGATGTCGGCATCCACGTTATCCACTTGAGGCATTTCAATGTCCTCTATCTCAGTTTTGACGTTGCTTGGGTTGTAGTCATGGTTGGCAACAAGTAAACGCACATTTGAAGAACTTTTAAGGTGGGATGGAGTTGAATCAGAAGCGATGACTCTGTTCTTCTTCGAACGTGAATTCCTCGAAGTAGATAGGCTTGAAGATGGAGTATCTTGAGGAGCTTCGATGGAATTCTCCTCAGCGTCAATCGACGGTGATTTCGATTCCCCTGCCATCTCATCCTTGGCTTTGTTCAGAAGAAGAGCGATCTTATCCGTAGTAGTTTCGCTGACTTTCTCATCAAAACGCGGGACATTGTAATCTGCTGCCAGGTGCGCTACTGCTTCGATATTGTGAATCGAGTTCTCTCTTGTATTGGGAATTGGCGGGAACATTCCTTTGGCGTAGTCTTCTTTGAACTTTCTGTTTACGGCTCGAGCTTCATTTGACAGAGAATCCGTGGTTAATGGCGTCGTCTCATCCATGTTCAGAAGCTTGGTAATGACAGCGTTGTAACCCAAACGTGAATCGTATCCAGAAGTAGTCGCTCCTTCGTCAGAAAGACCTGAGGCATACGGCAGAAGATCAACTGTCTCAGACGACGTGGCCGACAAAGTTTTGTTGCTTGACGTGCCACTGGATGATGGCGCTCTTGAGTCTCCATTTGCCTTACTTTCTTCCGATGGCTTATCGTTGGTATTGCGTTTCTTTGAATGTGGGTGGTTCAAATTATCCGGCCGTGGACGTTGGACTGTTTCCCCGCGGTTTTTACGGTTTGTGCAAGATCCCGGATGCGCGGCACCATAAGTTTTTGCACCTGGTGGCACTGGTTTCGGTGGTTCACCAGTAGGCTTTGGTTGAAGAAATGTCTGAACTGGGCGTGGTGGTGGAACGGCTGGAACACGGAACACTGGCTCTTTGGAGCTCGACGACTCTGCCGATGAAGACGAGGGATTCGCAGATGGCGCACGATGGAAGGACACTGGAAACGCCTTCGCTTGAACTACATGGGCGCTTGAGGTGAAGCGTCGAGCTGGTTGAGCACGTGGCCTTTGTTGAGGTGGAAAACGAGGAGACGACGATGAACTCTGTCCAGTGGTCGGTCCTGAAATTGAGAAGGTATTTCAAATTCTGAAAATGGACTGCTCACCTATATCCATAGGAACTCCGCTCAGTATGAAGTGCCCATTCTGGTTCAGCGTTCCTGACAGCGGTTCTCCAGTGTTCTTATCACGAGCTGGGACCAGGTTTCCGAAAAGGGTGCTTGACATCCTTGTGATGATTGGAGTACTCGACGCGTTGCCTCTGGCGGCTTTCTGAAATGAGGATATGAGGACCATCTGTATTTGTTCGCTCACTACGATATCTCCTAGTGTCTCGAATTGCTGAGGATTTGTACTTGTATCATTCCTCCCTGGATTGGGAGGGTTCCGAGCTTGAGAGCTCATTGGGACCTGAAAATAGGATAGGTGAAGCTGTATAAAAAATAAACGAAGGAACGGAAAGGAAGGAATTGAAGGAGAGGGGAGGGCAAAGACAAAAATCGTAAGGGTCGGTGGACGCGTTGGCCAGTTCGAAGGTCGTTTGTCGATCGATCGATGTGCGTCCGCCGGCCGCTCAAAAACCACTCACAACCCACTCACAGCGCTCACAGCCCACTCACACACACACACAGAAGGCTTGTCGCTCACGCCCGTCCGCTCACACTCACCGCTGCCACTCACACTGCTTCTCCGCAAGACAGGCCCCAACACACCACCCGCTCTCGCTCATCTCTGCGCTTCAAGTCTCTCTCCATACCAACACACATCACATCGTACGTCCATTCCCTCCACAGGCATTCTTTGTTGGCGTGAAAAGGGCCACCGAGAGATACGGGCCGCGCCATAGGGAGAGAAGGAGTTGGCAGAGAAGGGCCGCTCAGTCAACAAGGCCGGGAAGGAAGAGAGAGAGAGATTTGAGCGAAAGACACCACGACGTCGAGGTGTACACGGTGAATGTGACCTAACGATAGCCTTTCGTCGTTGACGAAAGACTACGGTAATAGTCATGCGGCTTCAAGTGCGAATCGAATGTGCGCAAATTTCAACAAAATCTGCTTGAGATGTTGTTTCTTATACTTGAAGGACGGCACGTCACAACTGATAAGATAAGAACAGCAATACTCATGGTACGGTAGCGAAGATTTCCGTCACGATAAGAAATTTATGCCAAAAATTTTTCGCTGATTGATAAAAAAAATGGAAAAACTACAACCATGCGGTGGTCTTGCAAAACTGGGCGGGTAACTTGCGTTTGGTAGTCATTACCCAGCAGGCTCCGCCCACTTGCTGTTATTGGCTGCGCCCGTGTGGCCGGTGAAAGCTTGAAATCCGTGGAAACCAAAAAATCCGGATTTTTTTGTGAAAAATTAAAAAACGCAGCGTTTTGGAGATTTAGAATCGTTTTTTTACTTCAAATTTAACAATTCTCCAAAAAAATGTTTTTTTTTTTTTGAAAACAGGGCGAAAATCATGGGAACACTGGAAATGTGAAATTCTCAACTGAAAAACATCTGAAACGCAAAAAATCGAGAGGAAAGTGTCGAAATCGATTAATCCAAAGCCTAAAATATGCGCGAAAGCCTAGCGATTGGCGCGAACCCAATAGACGTCAACACGCACAAAAAGCGGGTCAGCAGTGCCCTCCTTGCGCGCGCATTTCTCTCTCGTTTTCTTCGGCATTTGTCACTCAAGATTCGGCTTTTTCTTGCGATTGGCTACCCATTTTTTAAAAGAAAATGACTTGCGATGATGTCCGATTATGGAAATAAAGGTATTTTTTGAGTTTTGACGGGGTTTCAGTGTTTTTATTCGGAAAATGACAATTTTTGGTGGAAAAAATGGAAAATCCAAAGAAAAATAGCTTTTTTTGTTTTTTTTTTAATTTTCAAAAAAAAAGCAGAACCTGGCTGAAACTACACAAATTTTTCAATTTAAAACTCAAAATAAATTCAATTTATTTCTCTCCAGAAAACCCAAGTAAATGAGACGGATTACTTTCTCGACAGCGTCGGATAATCCAAACGAATAGCCTGCGGGCTACACAACGCCCTTATTGGTAATGAGAATAGCAGCCGACGCGAACGGCCTCCCGGAACACGCAATTTTGCTCGTTCAAGCGTTACACCATGGCCAGGAAATCGGTTTTGGCACTAATCAGGTAAGAGGATATTCGCTATTATACCTACCTCAACGTCCTAGTATTCAGATGCAAAATTGTCGACACTTGGCAACCAAGGATTCGGACTACAAACGAGAAATGCTGATATGCCTTGAAAGTGATAAAGCAATGCGATGCGATGAGCGAGGAGGCGAAATGAAAAGGAAACGAGGACTGGAAGGAAGGAAGAAAACCAATTATCCCAACGAAGAGACGGCAGAAGGCAAATGAGCGGGTTTCCGGCGAAAATGGGTCAGATGTGGAGAGATGATGAGAAGCAGAAGAATTGGGAGTGGACAGGTGACGAGTCGTCATGGAAACCATCCACCATCGGGAATTTGGTATTTACCAATTGGCTCTTGTCAAGGTTGGCTAAAAATCGATCAATGAAAAATTGAAAAATCTGAATCTTGAATTAATGAAGAATTGAAGCTAAAAAGTTCACTTTGTATTCCTTTTTCTCGCAGTTTTTCACTCGCTGGTTATATCTTTGCCCTTTGCTTTCATGTTCATATCAATTTCAATCATTATCTTAGGGTAACACAATGGCGACTTCGTTTGGCCCGTATGGTTGGGCTAGACCTCCAAATGGCCCAGTTGATCTTGAAAAAGCGCCGTTTTCGTGGATCGAGGAAGAAGCGATTTGGAACTTCCTTCACAGACACATCCAGCATCCGTTACTCAAGAAACCTCAAAGAGGACTTGTCAAACTCGACGAACTTAGTGTTTGGCGACGCTTTTGTGTGGAGTTGGGGTCCCAGAGACCGCTGCAGTTGTTGAAGGATCAGTGAGTCTTTTTTCTGAGTTTTTTCCCCTAAAACCAGCAAAACTTGCAGCGTCAACAACGTCATGGTTCCCAAATTGGCGAATGAGAAGTTGCCATCGTTATTCAAGATGCAATTGTTCTGTGGTCTTGATATTCCGATCAACAGCGATTTCGTCACGCATTTGCAGGAACGGGGATGCAAAATTCTGTTGAACGCAGAGAGTCGAGTTGTGTATTTCAAACATGGGACGACTGAGCTGATGAACATCCAGCCGAACTTTCCAGAAAGGCTCTCAATAGATGAGGAGATGGAGATCTGGACGGATTTGCTGCAAAGAATCCATGGCCCTAACACCGGACATATCTGCCGCGGGGAGGTCTTAAAGAGACCCATCAACTTCTTCAAATCGTTTGTGAGCAAACACAAGTGGACGCATCCTCCGAAACACGTCATGGAAGTGTGAGTTCGTTTTTGATTTTTTCTTTGAATTTTATAATTCTCTACATGTTTTCAGATTCCAATACCATATGATGTCAACTTTGCAGCAGAGCCATTTGAGCACGCTGGACAAGGTCAAACTCGTGTTTGCTCTTGAGATCCCACTGGAGCCTAAGTTTAGAAACGAGTAAGCAGAGAGAAAAACATTTGAAAAATTACCGTCTTGTCTTATAGGCTGGAGCAGACTGCGAACATAACGCTGTGTTCCAGAGGGTGCATCGTTACTTACAATGAGAAGTCGAAAGCCGGCCTGCGCCTGAACTCCGAAGACCTGCTCACCTATGGAGAGCTGTACACAAAAAACCCATTCCTCCCGTTCACCGAGGAGGAAGACTATGAGATGTGGCTGTATGCAGTGAACAAGAGCCGAGACCCAGAAACCGGGCTTGTCACCAGCTACCGTGCGGAACTCGAGATGGTCGACACGTGGCTCCCGCTGGAGAAGAAAAACAAAGCCAAGCGTCCGGCAGGGACGTACATGAGACGCTTCCGCAACATTCTGCTGCCAAAACTCGACGAGACAGAGTTCGAGGACGACTACATGAAGTTGTTGCTCTATTTTGTTCTCCAGGTGCCAATCAATCGGGAATTCCTTAAGAAGTGAGTTGATACATATTCTACGAGATGCTCTGAGTACAATAATCAAGTTGTTTGCAGGATGAGAAGAGAGACGAATATTTTCTGCGACTCAGAATTCCACGTCGTCGAATGCCGCCCGTTCCCGCCTGCCACTAACACTGATCCCGACAATTCCGACGTCATCCTCGTGGAGCCGAAAGAGGAAAAGAAAGTCGCCCATCTTCTCCAATAAACATGACAATCATAACGACGATCTTCACAAAATTCTCACCGGTAGCATTCACATTCTGACCGTCATTCCCTTTCTGTAATTCTCGTGGAAAACTAAAAACCAAAAGCCAACAATTTAATTCGATCCTTATTTCTGTAACTCGTTCATTATCCCATGAAGTTTGCTATTCCTCCTCCAATCTTACTCCGATGTGTGGTTAGGGCGGAAAGAGGTGCCAGCTGGCCGAGCTGCGTAGCGGACACGCGTCGCGTGTTCCAACGTCAATGCAATTTGCAATTCCCAAATATTTTTAATGAATATTAACAGTTTTTATTGAAAAAATAGGAAAAAGAACAAAAAAGAAAAGAAAAACAGGTAGAATTGGAATCCAAGTCAGGATTTTTACTCGGTTGAAGGTTGGGAGCCAGTTCATCTCTCTCACTTCAAAACAATTCCGTCTTTGATTGGAAGAACGCTTCCCTTCTCATCCTTCTCTTCAGATTCCGAGAAAAGTTGGATATCTTCATCGCTTATCTCACTGTGCTCATCAGAATCTTCGTCTCCACGCCCAAGGACACACTTTGGTGATTTGGAGAAGCTCGGGTTTCTACGTTTAGACTTTCGAGCTGGAAAACCATAGAATGCCGTTTATTTTTGCTCAGGGGAACCTTACCAAATTTCTTCTTCCTTTTCCCATAGTTCTCTTCCTTCTCACTCTCCGTATCACCATCATAGGCTTTGTCGTCGAGATCCTCCAGCTCATACTCGTACACGGACATCATATCGGCGAAAAACTTCTTCAAAACATATTTGGTGACATCGCTGACAGGAAGCGTTGACAGATGAGTATCCAAGTGATGGGATTCTTTTGCGGAAAGGTGATTGAACTGCTGGTAGTTAAAGTCCTTGGAAATCACCGACATGGTACTCTAGAATCAAAGCACAATTAGGGTGGAATGAATAATTGAAAACTAAACTGATGATGCTCGAGATGCTGAAAAAGAAGAGGGAAATGACTAATTTGTAATGTAGACCATCATCTGGTGTTATTGAGGTTGAGAATCGTCGGGTCAGGCCATCAGCTGCCATAGAGGAACACTCGGTTCCAAGACACAGCTCAGCTGGTGTGCAAGTTGAAAATTAGTCGATTTGGTACAGTTTTAGAGCCAAATGTCTCCTTTCCCAATTGCTAATAGGCTGCTCTGATCCTACCTCAGAACTTGAATAAAATATATTATATCGATGAACGTACAATAATCGGGGCCGCAAAAATGGGAACGGCAGAGCACGTAGTAGCTCGGCACATATCCGCATCGTTGCGATCCTGATATTTGTCCTTTTGTTACAGCAGCAAATAGAATATAGGTGGGAAGCTTTTTTTAGTAGTTCTAGGGAGAATTTGTGTCTTTTTAAGCTGACTACGCGACGTGTCACATTGTGTAACCGGTGGCAACTGTCACTTTGAGAACTTCATCTCAACTTGTTATGTTGTTCTCCTTGGTGACACGGCAGACACCAGAGCCAGGTGACCAACTATACAACGATCTTATCTTCCTTTGGGTTGTGAAAGATCGTGTTGAACGGTTGATCTCCCGGCAGGGAGCTGAGCCGAGCTGCCCGAGTTTTCAGTGAATATTTAAGTAGGGTAGGAATAGTTATAGTGTCACTGGACCAGGTGAGATAAAGACGAAGTCAGTGACAATTTGTGTCGCGGACCTCGATGCTATACCTCACCCAGTCGCAGGTCACTTTGATACGTACGTTCACGTTTCCTCAGATTTTTTACACCTCTAGAACCATCTTCTCGATATGAGCTTTGAAACCAAATAGGTAAGATCCATGGCTTCAAAGCTGAACCGAGCAGATTGTAATGCGGCGCGTCTGAGTGCTCGTATCAGTTGGATTATCAGTCCGAGTACAAATATATGTATACACTTTTCCATTTCGAAACGTATATGGGAGAGGAGAGGACAGGGAAGCCAGCCATCCAAATCCGTTGCGCTGGAGGGAAATGAGGTGAAATGTGAGGAGGGGGAGGGCGAAGCGGTGTATGTAGGCACCGCAACGTGTCGCTTTTGACGCTCGGGCCGACGTGGCTTTCACACGGTTTAGTATATGCTTTATGATGCAAATTTATGGATGGTGGAATGATGTGGACGGTTTTTTGAACACCTCAACAGCAAACATCGCGAACTGCAATGGGGGAATGGGTTTGAGGGTCGGGCGAGCGGAGCAAAGTATAAAAGTATATCACAAGGGGTGATATGATAGTTTATATGGATTCACTAGAGCGGATGGAGTTGCTATGCTTCAATTCTGCTGCAAAGCTCTGGGAGCCACCGTGTATTGAAGAATTGCTCCTATCCATCAGAAAGAGCAGAAAACATAAATCAGAAAATCGAGAAAGAAAAAAAACTGGAAAGGAAGAATTTATAGCATGTCAGAGCACAATGTGACGTGTTCATTCTGCCCATGACCCCCCTTAAAATAGCATTAAAGTTTATCAAAGAGTACAGTATCCAAAATACAAGAAAACCACTTTAAACTATAGGGAAAGATGTGGAAAAGGTGCTGGGAGCAAAGAGAATTCAAGGAAATCGAATAAAATGACAAAAGCAAAGGAAACGGGACGGGTGGGGAATATTTGGGATGAGTGGGGGCATGAACTGACAAGACACTAGTAAATCTAGTGGGAAAGTAAAGGAAACGTTCGATGCAGTCGGAAGAGATCCTGAGGAAAAATTAAAAGGGGAAACGAGAGAGGAGAGAAATCCATAGTGGGTTGGTTGGTTGGTAGAGTTCAGATAAAATAATTATAATTATATAATTATTACAATTGAGACATGTATCATACAATTAATAAAGAATGCAATACAATTACACACGGAAGTTGGCGAGTTCCGGAGAGTGTTTCTCAAAGGGATCCACTAGTGGCGTGTACACCACTGCCGCCCATGACTGGTCCAGTTGCAGTGGAAGGTTGGAAGTTTCAGCGTGCTGAAGATCATTGTACTCCGCTGATTGCTCCTGATCAGCTGCAACAACTGCCACAGTTTCAGTCGACTTCCCAAACGCCTTCTGTCTCTGATCCTGTTCATGTTTCTTTTGCTCGACGAGAAGCAGCTTCTCCTTGCGCTCACGACGTTTTCTCCCACGCTCACCGGGCGTTTTCTCCTTTGCCAAGAACTTCTTCTCTGCTTTCTTCATCTTCTTGCGCTTCGGGACCTTTCCATATTCATCCGAGTCATCATCCGGCTCCAGATTTGTGTCATCATCATGCCCATAGAGTTCATCGCCTGTATTTGCGCTGCTATAATTCTCCAAGTGCGATTGCTCCATTGAACTCCACATTTCACCATCCTGACTGTCATACGGCTCTTCCAACCGAGCACTCTGACGTCCGCCACGTGGTCCGCTGGTTCCCACTGATCCTCCATTGGTGATGCTTCCATTCTGAATCACATCGTCTCCCCAGACC
The DNA here is from genome assembly GCA_900536345.3 of Caenorhabditis sp. 39 LS-2015. NCBI lineage: Eukaryota > Metazoa > Nematoda > Chromadorea > Rhabditida > Rhabditidae > Caenorhabditis > Caenorhabditis waitukubuli. The sequence continues at coordinate 23,891 of LR569140.1, forward strand.
TCATCCCAACCATCATCTTCGTGGAAGTGACCTGATTTGATTTTCCGGTACGCAGTGATGAGGTCGTTCTCGTTTACAATCACCTCGACCTTTTCGTCTTCGCGAAGTCTAGAAATAGATTAATTATATGAAGAGAAGTAATATTTCGCTTGCTCACTCTCTAATGAACTCTCTCGTGCATGGGATCTCCAGAGCATAGTGCAGAATTGTCTTTGTCTGCATGTCGAAGTTGGTCAGGTCGAGAGTCGGGATCATTGAGCGACGGAAGCTGAAAAAAAATTAATGTTTATAATTGGAAAGAAAAGAAGGACAGGACAGCTGGCCTGAGAAGAATCAAAGCATAATCCCGCTCAGGTAGCAGCTGGTCCAGGTGCTCAATAAGCCTCTTATTTGGTCATGCGCCCCGCCGTCTCAGCATATTATAATTAACACGCGCCTAGTCGCCTAGTCTCGCCGCACTTTTTTATGATGATCATCATCATCATTATAATACTCCTTTCTCTTCTTCCATCTCATCTCATCAAAACACTCACTGGACATAGAAGCTGAGCTCATTGCGATTCGAGTTGTTCTCCTTCTTAAACTCCTTCCAAATCTGCGCTCCACTGCGAAGCTTGATGACTTTCTGTGTGACTGGGTGGCGAAGACGCTCGATTATGAAAAGCCACATGTCGGCGACTTCCTCCTCGGAGAATCGAGTGCGGTTTTTTCTGAAATTTGATATGGATTAATAATTGGTTATGATATGAAATTGGAGCTGGCTATTTGTTGGCCATTGCCGTTTGGGAAGGAAAAGGAACTGGGTGGGTGTGGGTGGCACTGGAAAAAATGCTTTTGAAAGTACCTACCTGGCTTTTTTGATCAATGGAACTGGTGTCGTCAATGCTGGTTTACCATGCATTCTAGACATTTGGGGGGATTCGGAAGAAAATCTTGACGACATGTCGCTCAAGAGGGAATAGAACAGAGACTTAGATTTTTTTTCCAAGGTTCTGAAGCGAAGCTCCGACGCCGGCCGGCTTCCAGTTTCAGTTTCCGTTTCTAATAACTCAACTGAGCTCCACAGCGTCAGGCAGAGCAGGCAGCCTTCTGACTTCTCACTCTGACGGAGCACAACCCTTGATTAGAAAAATGAGAGGCACGCGGTGCTGCTGCGCAGAGAGGAAAAGAGGCGTCCCGTGTTGGGCTGGAATGTGTGCGATAGGTAGAATGTGCCAACTTCACAGAACGAGACGAGACGGCTAGAGAAGGGAAGGCAGCCTCTACCACTGGCTCATCCATGCATGTGCCATGCCGTAAGCCGGCTTTTGTGCTGAGGAGAGGATGGCCGACGCTTATCCGGCGGGTAGAGCTGCTGGCAGAGGCTCGTTAGAGGCCCGGCAGAGATTCAACACCTCCTCGCTCTATTCTACCGATCGACATGGACGAGCGCAGCCCGTGATTATGTATCCGCGTGATGGCCAGATGCGAGAGAGCTATAGGTGAGCAAGCGAGCGAGTCTCTTTCAATAGAAGCCCAAATTTTTCTATTTTCCACATCCTCCTCTTACATTCCCATACTCATTCTTATTTTTCATACCCAAAGCTTGTTGTGCTGATACGGATAATCCTCTCTTCCGTAAAATAGTAGCGAAATTTCTGGCTCCAAATGAATGTGAGACGAATTTGAATTCGGTAGTCGTAGCCGTAGCTAGCTCGTGAGAAGCCTTTGTGAAAAACAACACAACAGCTGCATATTTCATTGTTTTTGAGTACCTAATCTGCGGCGGAAGGGCTACTAATAGATGCACAAAATCTCACGCGCGAAGACTCATTAACGAGCTAGGTCCCGCATCTGATTTAGTTTCCATGACTACGCGCTGGGACCGGACCGCCTATCCTCCTGAATCTCGCAGTCATTTGCTTCAATTCCCCTTCAACCCAACTCTATTTGCTTGTTCTACGGCTCTTTCTCCAGTGAAGCGAAGAGGTACTTTTTTGAATTTTGAATGTCAAATTTTAACTTTCACAAGCAAACAAAGCTCTTACTTTTGAGCACCCATATTTCCGGGTCTTGCCTTGCGTTCCTTCTTGCCCCTTTTGCTCGTCGTCGGTTCCTTCTCGTCCTCGTCGTTGGAATATTCAGCGTAATCGAGTCGCCGCTTAAAACGCTGCGATCTCTCGCTTATCTCGTGTGGGCTTTCGGAGCGTTTTGTTTCCGACTCGTTGCTCTCCTCATCCATGTTGGCTGGTTATCTGACAAATTACACGTTATTGTTGAAGACGGAAAGCAGATTATACGGCGGATAGAGCGAGACAGAAAGAAAACGTTTGATAGCGCTGAGCGCTGGAAAACAAGATGGGGGTGAAAACAAAAGGTCTTTTTTTTCAAATTTTTTCAAAATTGAGTCACTTCACTTCTACTGAAACTGAAATTCATTGCGAAACCAACCATATCGCACCTCAAAAAGCCATTAAAACGGCGTTTCTTTCAAACTTTTTTTTGTTTTAACGGCTTTTCAACAAAAACTAAAAGCAAACAACACAGAAACTTTCGTATGTTGGAAAAATGTCTGCGAAAATCGATATACGCGCTCGCGTTGCATAGAGGAGGCCGCAGCGCATATGGCTAGAGAGGACTCATTACGAGAGACGCAGACTGCGAACGGTGCACGTTATATATCTTGGAAAATACAATTTCAAGGGGATAAGTGGCGACTGATTGTTTACCAACTGTGCAGGGACACCTGGCGAGATGAAAGATGAAGTTCCCATTCCCCCCTTAATTTTCTAATAGCAATTATATGTGCGTTAGTGGATGGTTAGTGGATTGGATTGAGAAAAAACTTGGGAGAAAAGAAAGAATAAATTGTATTGTATGTACATGAACCGAACGATTCTGCAAGTTTTCTGCGGGGGAAAGTGAAATTAATCGGGTAAATTGCCATTATAGCGGCTTGGACAACTGATGGAAACCGGATGCGGGCGCAATCCATTTATGGCAAACGCCAATGCAAACGCGCTCGATTGAGACTGAAAAACCACATACATAGCATAGCTTGCGTGCAAAACCAAGTGAAACTATCCGAACCACATAGTAGAACATGAAAAAAACGGCGGGAAACTGATTTTGATAGCATAAATGAAAACTGGTCAATTCGACGGATTACATTTGTTATCACCGAACAAATGCGAAATGATAGTGGGGAAATAGTGAAGGGAAAACAGAGATTGTTTGTTCTATGAAGAGGTGAGTTGTTGTCGACCCGGGAACAGTGTCTGTCGCGTCAAATTGCAGCCAGTTACGCCCAATTTTTTAAAATTGGTTCAAGGCGAAAATCGAAAATTCCATGTCATTCTGGGCGAATGAAATAGGAGGAATAGAAATATAATCGATGCAAAACAAGAACGTTATTCATATGTACATTGAAAGGCAAAAAAGTAGCTGTGATTCATCGGAGGAACTGGTCTGGTCTTGCCACGATTTTGTTTGATTTGATTTTCGCTGGTTTTGTTGACTAACAAAATGCTGCTGCATAGGAGAGGAACAAAAAAAGTGAAGAAACGAAAAAACACATGCATTTTTATTGCAGAATTATTGCTATGCAAAAACAAACATAATTAAGGTCATCTTAGACAAATTATTATTAACGTTAATAAACATCCGTGACAGCTCTCTCATATTTCTTCCAATCCTCTCCTGGAATCGTCTTCTTCCATTCCCGCATGTTCCCCTTGATTCGGGTAGCTCGCAGTCTCAACTGGTACATATGTTCCTCATCACGATACCTTCCCTCTTGAACTCGCAGCGTCAACTCATCAAACTCGGCTTCAAACTCGGGGAAATACTGTTTTATTGGATATGGATCACTCCATACCAACATTATGATCTCTTGTGCTCCAACTAAAACTGTCGCGAGGATCTTCTCCCCGTCCACGGTTCTTTCAATATCCACAGCATCCCTCATGTCAGATCCGCTCTCCCGACATCCATGAGTCATCGGGTAGGAGTACATGCTGCAGTTTTCCAGTGTCGGCTTGCTGGAAAAAAATTGATTGTGATTAGTTCAAAACGACCTAGGAATCTTACCAGTCGCGCATATAAAAAGTGTCATGTCGATTCTCCGGTTTATAATACTTATAATCAATTCCCTCAAGAAGCTCGACCGTCAACCAGGTCTCCTTTTTTTCTATTGCCAACATTTCCAAATTCGGATATTTTCCTTCAATCCAATCCGAGATGAACTCCCTGACCGTTGCCAGTTCAAAATTGTGATTGTGGATCCTTATGGTTTTGTTCTGGAGGTTTCTCAAGTCTTCCGGTTCCATCCATTGCGCCTCCAAAACTGTGACATGATCCACATTGTACAACTTCTCCCCTTTCCATTCTGGGCGTGCACCTTTTAACTCGTTCAAGTTGGTGAACTTTTCCAAAAAATCTTGCACGACTTCAATACCGGGCTCGTTTTCATGAGGATCCTCAGAGCAATACTCCAGAGATTTCACTTCCTTGAGCAGTTCCGGCAACTTATTCAGAACAGTCATCTCAGAGGCACTGGTTTTCAATATTTCCACTTTTCCAAGGAAAATGGACCTCAAGAAAGCCAAACAATCCATAGTGTCTTGGAGTTGTGTCTCCGCGTACTTTGCTTGCCATACAAACCAGCATTTCTCTTCCAAATCAATGCGTCCTTTGGAAAAATCTACTTCGAAAGGTCCCGAGTACAATCTATGTCTCCTTAGGCATTTTAGAATTTCCTTTGAAGACTGACACGCCATTATACTGAAAGTTAGCAGTGCATTTTCATTTAAAAAATGTTGGTACAAAACTCACATGACTTGAGGTCTTGCCCGGTCAAGAATTTCGCGAACAATTTCCGGGGGAAAGTTCATAAAGCTAATAGGCTCTTCGATATTTTGATTCTCCCAATAGAAAAAATTCTTGAGCTCCTTTCCGTCGAATAGACGGAGAATTGCGTCGTTTTCAGTGGTAAGGGCGAGAGATTGGGAGTTGCTGGTGGTGGGAGCCATATTTACTGAAAAAAACAGATTACAAGGGAAAAAAGAATTGATACTGATGTAAGTAGACGCACCGTGTATAGTTTACGGATATTTGCAACGTGGCGAGCGCACTCTTATGTATGTACTATGTCGATCGATATAGGTAGGGAAGCGGGGCCCATTAGCTGTTTGCGTAAGAGGCAGCTATGTGCATAGCATTACGTTACCGGTGCCCTCGAATCTGTCACTATCAAAATGTAACGTTTCGCAACCCGAAAAAGCCTTTGGAACTTTTATTTGAAATCGGTATGACCTTATCACCTGATTTCAGTTTTCACCTCACTTCCTCCATTTGCACAGTCATTTTTTATTCATATATCAAACCTGGCCATCCCTCGCATAAGCGTTCCTGCGCATCTAACAATTGTGTGTTCCCTCGTTCACTTTTCGTTTCTCAGCAGCTGCCCCTCGCTCCTCACTGTCACTGGTCGACGTTTCTATCTATCAAAACCAATCGTTCTTTTTTTTTCTATTTTTCCGCGAACTCTTTATCCGAATTTCCACCTTTTTTATTTCAAGATTGGAAAAGGAACGTTTCATAGCTTTCGAGACCTTCAAAGTCTCGCATCCAGAACCAAAATGACAGAAAACATCGGTCCGCCTGTCAAAAGCGACAGCGAATTGATTTCCGACCTGTTCCAACTCACAGGACCATTCGAGTTTGTTTTCAAATTGAAGAAATTCAATAAACTTTCATTGTTCTAGACTGGACGACTGGCAAAGCAAAGAAAATCAGACGGAAGATGGTACTCAACAAAAACCACCGTATTTAACTCGGGAACTAATCGAAAAAACTGACAACGACACCATGTGAGTTTTTCTGTTGATAAAATTCTAAAAAAAATGAATTTGGCCCAAGTTTAGATTTATACTGTGTCTTACGTTTCCGGAGACTCTTGCAATGTTGAGAGAACGTCGTCTGAGTGGAGGACCATTCGAAGTCAACCTTGTACATAAATACGTTAAACTTGAAAAGCGCAAACTAATATACGATCGTTATCGAGACCATTTGCAATGTTTCGAGTTTCTCAAGTCGATTTTTGAAGGGAACCTTGAATCTCTAACGTTTGCATACCAAAGATATCCATTCCTTGAGAATAAGGAGTATCTCCGAGAAGTGAAGAGGCTAAGATACAGGGATCACCCTTATGATGATCTATCCGCTGAGGCATGTCTGAAAATGCTGGATAAGTTTCCAAATGTTGAAGATTTCATCGGCGCAGATCAGAGATTTATTGGTGAGAAATTCTACAATATCGATCATGTCGAAATCGAGACGGCGTTTTGGATGACCCCGGAAATCTTAAAATCGATGAAAAATAAGACAATCCGAATTACCGAGAACATAATGAGTATCGCTCAAATTCAACAAGTGGTCATTGATTGGCAGGATGGAAAGTACCCGAATTTGGAGATGTTTTCGATACAAAAACCAAACAAATGGACCAAAGAAATGATGTTAGAAGGTTTGAGCTACCAGTCTTTTGACAAGAATAACAGATGCCACACTTATTTAATGCCAAAGTATGTTATCCGGAAACTTGACTTTTAAAAAGATGAATTTCCATTTCAGACAGAAACCAAATTTGCCAATTGCGCCGCCCTACTATCCTTTTACTCACCATCAAAGAAAAAATGGAATAGAACTGCGAGACGCTGTGGATGTTGTTAGGAAGGGTAAAGATCAGGAATTTGTAGCGAGCATCTTGATAACCACTTTGGAATTCGTCTTCCTTGTATGGAAAGATCCATATCCCTGCATTCCAATGCACAGAATGATCAAACACGAAACTTTGGGGATCCAAAGTCGGGTACTAGAGTTGCAAAGACGTAATGAGGAATGCAGCAAACTAGAATTGCAAGCAAAGGAAATGGAAGAATACCTAAGGCTGTTTAATATCGATTTTGGTGAAATCGAGCCTTACGAGGAAGATTGTATTGCTGAAATGGATTTTTAATTTTTTTAAAAAATAATTATCAAAAAAAGTATTATTTTGTTGTGGTCATGTTCATTCCCTCTCCCAGTTATAGTATTTTTCGGTGTTTTTTACATTTTACTATTTTTTGTGTTTTTGTGTCAATAAAACGGTTTTTTTCCCGTGAAAAGTTAAAAAAAAATTTAATTCCAATTTTTTTTCTTCCTGATTCTAAATGAAAACTGAAACTTTTTCCTCGTGGTGTTCGAACATTGGTCCACATATTATTGACCGGTTATCAAGTTATGCTCATTTTTTTGATTTCTTTTATTGCTCCTGTTCTAAAATAAAGTTTATAACACGTTTCTCAAACTTCTCCCGGTTCATTAAAAACTATCTCATTAAAAACAGCAGGAAGCAAGTTTGTTGTGTAATCCAAGTCCCGCCAACTCTCAGCCGACTTTATCTTCACTTCCCCAACCCCAGAACACAACTAGCTGTTCTTAAACTTTCTCTCTTCCTCCCCTTCCTGATTTTTGTCTTCTACCTCTCTTTCGAATCCCACAACTTTCTAGATTCTCTGCCATGTGGTGACTGAAGATTTATTCCCTCCCGGCCGACTTGCGGGAGCCTGCCAGCGAGAAGAGTTGTTGTTATCTTCTTCTTCTCTTCTCTTTTTGAGAAAGAGAAATAAAGAAGTAATTTGTGCTCTTTGCCTGCCTCTATATTGCCTCTTCATGAGGCGTACTGCCGCGGCACCCGAGCTCATCTTCAAGGTTTACAACGCACACCTCCGCCTACCCGTCGCCCTCGTTTTTGTTCGGTGCCCGTTTCTTTTCCGCATCCGTCCGCCGAAATGCTCTCTAGTCGTGGGGCAGCTCGGAGAAGCCGGACCCGCTTCGTTACAAGTTACACAACGAGGCGGATGAAGGCAAGATGGCACCGGCTCCGCCCCCTGATCGGGATCTCGATGGCAGCGACGCAGAGGGTGGCTTACTGAAACCGCACACTTCCTATTGTTCATTCTCGACGTGTTCGTTTCGAAACTTCCAATCGCAATGATCTCATTATTGCAAACACCTTTGAACCTCTGAACAACCTAAATTCAATTTCAGATCCGCTTCTCAAACTCTCCAATTTCCAGTGGTAATCATGTCTGACGAGGAGGAAGTGCTGTAAGCTACATTCAATTAACAACTTATAACAACTTCTAATTACCATATTACAGTTCCGGTGAGGAGGAGGAGGAAGTCGAGGAGTCCCTGGCCGAGGAGGTCGAGGAAGGCGCTGAGGAGGCCGCTGCTGAGGACGCTGCTGAGGAGGAGGCTGAGGCTCCAGAAGAGGAAGCCCCAGTTGAGGAGAAGCCAAAGCCACGTCCACCAGTTCAGGAGGAGAAGCCACCAGCAGAGATGACTGAGGCGGAGGCTGCCATGCTTGTAAGTTGCTGAAAATTAGAATTAGAATTGAAACTGATTTATTTTGTTCTAGGCGGCCAAGAAACGCCATGAGGAAGAGGAGGCTGCCAAGCTTCTCGACTACGAGCAACGTCGTGTGCTTGAGAAGGAGCAAATGGAGGAGGAGCTCCGTGAGCTCAAGGAGAAGCAGGAGAAGCGTCGTGCTGAGCGTGAGGAAGACGAGCGTCAATTCGCCGAGAGAAGACGTCAAGATGAGGAGAGACGCCGTAAGGACGAGGAAGATCGCAAGGCCAAGGCTGACGCCGAGAAGGCTCGCAAGAACGAGGAGAAGGCCCGTCGTCAACAGATGATGGCTGGATCTTTCGCTGGATCCGCTGTCGGAGGACCGGGAGGAAAGAACTTCACTGTGTCGTCCAAGGGCGAGCAGGCTGCCAGCTTCGGAAACCTTGCACAGGGAGCCAAGTCTGAAGGACTCTCCAAGGAACAGCAGGAGGATGCCAAGAAGGCGTTCTTGAACGCTGTCTGCAAGGCTCAGGATGTCTCCGGACTCATGCCAAACGACTTGAAGGACAGAATCAAGAACCTTCACGCCCGCATCGTCAAGCTCGAGGGAGAGAAGTACGATTTGGAGAAGAGACGTGAGCGTCAGGAGTACGACGTGAGTTTTTTTTTGTTGCTTTTGTTAATTAGGCGCCTCTTTAACAATGGTTCTTCCAGTTGAAAGAGCTCAACGAGCGTCAACGTCAAGTTGCTCGTAACAAGGCTCTCAAGAAGGGACTCGACCCAGAGGAGGCCGCTTCTTCGGTCCATCCACCAAAGATCACGACCGCCTCGAAGTTCGATCGCCAGATCGACAGAAGATCATACGGAGACCGTCGTGTCCTGTTCGAGAGCCCGTACGTCAAGCCCGCCTACACCCTTGTCCATGGAACCGCCCGACCGCCAGCGGAGTGGGGACGCAAGGATAATGAGGAGTTGGAGCAGATCAGGTGAATAAAACCTTGGCAAGATCAACTTTCAAAACGTGTTTTTTGTGTTTTTTTAGAAAGAACCTTGAGCCACCAAAGTACACTGAGCAGGTGAAGGCTGAGGGAGATGCCGCCAGACCACCAGTCGCCCCAATCCCACTCCAGGTTCCAGACAAGGAGTTCGAGGATGGACCAGCCAAGGACCCGAATGTCGGAGCTGTAAGTACAGTACTCGACATGTCACTTATTGATTTTTTATTCCAGGAGGTTGTGATCCCAGACAGTGAAGCCGCCGCCGAGCCAGTCGCTGCCTAAACTCCACACTCCCCACGCACCTCATCATCATCATCCAAAATTGTCTTCACCACCTTTCAATTTATCTTTCTTTCTGATATCTTATCCCCCTGAATTCAACTTTGTATTTTAGAGTGTGTTTCTTCTGTGCCTTCACCTTTCTTTAACGCTTTCCGGTGTAATCAACAATAAATTCTCTGCCCAAATCCCCATAGCATAACCAACCAAAACTACCGTTTTGTGTATGTTTTTGAAAAGCAAATAGATGGAGAAACGTTTTTTTTTCAGAGAAGGTAAGGGGAAGGGAAAGGGGAAAGGGGCAAACATTTGGTATTTGAACAGACAGTACGAAGAGCATTATTTCATTCGATTTCGCGATTTTGCGCTTTTTCACCACGAAAGTTGTTAGATTTATAGTTGTGAGTCATCTGGGCGACGCTGATGTGTATTGGAAGATCAAAAAATCTTATAAATACCACCAATTTCTTGTCGGTAGCCAATTCCTTGTAGTATCGCAAAACTTTCTTTTTCATTTTTCACTTTTTTGTAGATAGAAAGCTATTTTTATTTCGTAAAGTTTTCAGATGTCGAACAACTACGGTAACGCTGGCTATAATGGCCCGACCAACGGTCCATATGGAAACGCTGGCTACAACAATCCCAATCAACCAAATCCAAATCCAAACCAACCATACAATTCTGGCGGACCAATCCCAACTCTTCACTATGGAAATGGAGGTTACAATGGTCCACAAGCTCCCTATGGAAATGCCGGTCAAAATCAGCCAAGTGCTCCTATTGGTGGCGGAGGATACACTGGACCAAGTGGCGGTTACGGCAATGCTGGTTACATGCCACCCCCACCACCTGGAGCTCCAGGTTATGCTCCTGGGGGAGGGGTTCATGTGAGAGATGAGGGTCATCATCATGAAAACAAGCATGGAAAGCATCACGGACATCATCATCATGACCATCATCATGGACATCGTCACGGACATGGACATCATGATGACTAACTGTGTAATTATTTTTATTTGTCCAACTGGATGTATCTAGATAATAAGCAATTCTGTGATTCTACTTAACTCACCTTTTCCTTTGTCATGTGCACCTAAAACGCCAAGGAATCAAAGCAATAAAACAAACCGTGAAAAGCGTAAAAAACGTGAAAAGCCGAAACCATATCAAGGCAATAAAAGTTTTCATTCGACAATTTTATGATAACAAATCAGCTTCTCATGCGGCACAATTTTATTGTCCTCCTCTCAAATCGAATAAATATCATTTGACCGCCCACTATCACAAACTATACGGGGTACAACGTCACTGGTCTTGGCTCTCTGAAAGTGTCAATTCTGGCTGAACTTCAGTCGCCAACCTCGCCACATAGCTTTTTCTTTCCACATGAAGATAAACTGATAAGGATGGTAAATAGTTGGTTTTTTAGAAAAGAGTACAGTATAGTATGCTCGACGAATTCAGGAATTCAGGTTTTCAGAATTTCAAACAAAAAAATTTCGATTTGGATCACGAACATGTTAGTTTGGTAGTTCACACTGTAAAACCGTGCAGAAGAGAACCTGAACTTTTGGTTTCTTTCTTTTTGAGGGTTTTTTTCAAAGATTTCCATCTGACAGATTGTTAACAAATGCGTCACAATACTTCGATGCAGATGTCTGTCCACATTCATCCTCTCCTCAATTCCCCTATCCCAATCCGTGAGTAATGTCAATAGAGCGACCAAAATGGGAAAAGTTCCTCCTCCCACATGCCATGTCCTTATCGAATGCCAACTCAAATGTTATCTTACCACATCATGTGTTCTTTATGGCCGTGGTTTCCTTTAAATAGACCTGTCAATACCTCAGTTCTCCATCAGTTCTTCATTTTTTTTCCATGATCAACTTTTCCATACTTTTCCATAAACTAAATATTTTTTCTCTCTTTCAGAACTTGAAAATGTCGCATCAACACGCTGGACACGGACCAAACGACGGCTGCCATGGAGATCACCATGACAAGCATGACCATCAGCATGGAGAGCACCATGATCATCAACACGGAGAGCATCACGAGCACCGTCATGGAGAAGCTCACCACGAGCCGCATGCTGGAGCATGCCCGGACAAGCATCACGGAGATCATCATGATCACCAACATGGAGAGCACCATGACCATCAACATGGAGGACACCATTAAGGATGTTGAAATGTGCTAATGATGTACTACCAATTTCCTACTAACAGTTTTTTAACAATCCTACTAACAAGTGATATTGACATGTAAACTTTGTGTTTATTGTGTATTGTAAAACGAAATAAAAAAAAATTGCATTAATATCCAGTTGTTTTTCCATTGAGAAGTTTCAGATTTTCAGAATTCCAAATTTCAGAATGAAATAAATTTCCCTTCAGGCATATTTTCAGAATAAAACCTTTAAAACTGACTTTGTTTCTGAAGTCTGACAAGGGAACTGTTTTACCTCGTCCTTGCTTTTTTACTCAGAGATGGTTGGAAACGATTCTTCAGGTCATTACAAGAAACTTCTTAGTTGGAAAAAATTGCAATTGGGCCCTCCTAAGGGCTGAAAATCGCATCTGAAAATTTTGCGTTGGCGAACGGCAGCGGCAGCAGCGTGGACATAAGTTTATTTGCCCATTGCTGCCGGCAGCAGTTGGTGGCCGAGTGGCGAAGAGGCGTCGGCAGTAGGCGCAGAGTGGGGGTTCGATCCCCCACTCTGCTATTTTCTTTTTTTTTGGTTTTCTTGTCGGGAAATCCGGAATTTGGACCTGTGACGAGCCGAATTCACATTTTTTGGTGTTTTTGAACGTGGGAAACCAATATTTTGACAGAAAACAAAAAAAAGTTTTTTGAGAAATTTTCATTTTTCGCCCATCAACCCATTGACCAGTTAATGACTGCATGATCCTCGGCCCCAAAAAAAAATATTTCACACGTTTTTTTGAATGATTGTGGTTTAATAGTACTTTTTTTCAACATTGCAAACAGTTTCCATCCCCCAAAAAATTGTTAACCGTTCATTTTGGGTTCACGGATCATGCATTTTTTCACTGGCCAATGGGTTGATGGGCAAAAAATGAAAAATTAAAAAAAAAATTTTTTCTGATTTTCCATTAGTATTTTGTTCCTTACGTTCAGAAACGTCTAAAAAAATAAGTTTGACCGTCACAGTCGTTCCCCAGCCCGAAATAATGAAAATTTAGTGAGCCAAAATGCGCTGATTTCACACTTTTTGAGACTTCAGATGCGATTTTCAGCCCTTAGGAGGGCCCAATTGCAATTTTTTCCAACTAAGAAGTTTCTTGTAATGACCTGAAGAATCGTTTCCAACCATCTCTGAGTAAAAAAGCAAGGACGAGGTAAAACAGTTCCCTTGTGAGTGGGCGATCTGGTGATCTCTGGGAGTTTGATGACCCCGAAATAAATCCAAAACCCGATTCTGATCAATTTTTTGCAATTCGAAGACAATTTTCAAATTCAGAGCAAAAATCTGATTTAGAATACTTTTTCATACCCGGGATCCGGAGATTTTCATATTTTCTGGTGCTGGCCTGCTGGAAAATTGGGTGTCAAGCTAAAATTTCACGAGGAATTTGAATTTGCCAGTGATTTTTTGCCTTATTGAGTACTTTTAGGTAAAAAATTGAAAATTAGAAGTTTTTTTTTCTTTTTTCTTCGTCTTTGGTCCCAAGATTTGTGCTCTGTTGGCCATCGTCAACCAACCCACTTAGCATATTCCGTCCCGTCCATCTTTTTTCGAACCTCCCCCCCCCCAACTAGCCTTGTTTATTCAATTCTCCACCCATCCCTCGCCCCCTTTTCCCCCCTTTTTTCCTTCTTTTCCCCACCACTTTTCCCCCTTTTCTCTCCATCTTTCCCCCCATTTTTTTCGCCATTCAAGCTGTCTTGGACCTTGACTAGAAGTACTTTTTTCAATTTTTTTTTCAGATGCTCCAAACATGCTAACCGCTATTTACAACATCTCGCTTTTCTTGTTTTTTAGTGAGTTCACTTTTATTATTCTTTAAATTTTTAAATAATTTTTCTCATCAAAACTATTGCCATATTCAAAATCCTTATCATTTTTTACCCCGGAATCCAAATTTTCAAATGGCTAGGTCAAAAATTGAAACATTTGGGTTTCTAGGCCACCAAGAAATGCAAAAGTTAGGCCAGCACCAGAGAAATTGAAAATTTCCGGATCCCCGTTATGAAAATGTTCTCAATGTCAGAATTTTTTGTAGATTCCAAAAATCTAGTTCATTTTTCATCAAAAAATGGTCCGGTTGAGTTTTGGTTCTGGTTTTGGATTTCTAAGCCACCAAAGTGGAAAGTTAGGTCATGAAGCCAAATTACTCGGAAAACAGGGTTTCCAATCCCAATTTTTACGCTGATTCTGAATATCACAACCATAAAATTCAAAACCTGAAGGTTCTCAAGATTGCATTTCAAAAAATCGAAAAATCGGAAAAATCTCATGTTTTCCCCTCGGGACCCGACCAAAAAAGTTTATTCGCCAATCCCGACAACTTTATATCCGTATTTTCGTCGGCAACTGTTCCATCTTCCGACCAGTCAACAAATCAAAATGATTCACTTTCTCTTGGCCCCAAGGGGCCGAGGGTGTCTTTTTGAGATGGGGAAACAATGCCGCCCGACTTTTTTGAAGAGAACGGGATTCAAATAAAAATTTCAAAAAAAATTTCAAAATTTTCACTTTTTTAATTTTCCAAAATTTTTCGAAAAATTCTGGGTTTTCTAAGAACTTTGGATGAACATCATTGTGACATTCAGAATCAGCGTAAAATTCACTTCTAGAATCCGAATTTCCAGTCGGTTCTGCACAAGTTCATGTCATGGCCTAACTTTTGCAATTTGAAGGCCTAGAAATCCAAATTTGCGGGTTTGGAGCTAGAACTCTCAAATTTAAAATGTAGAGGTGAACAAACACGGCAAGTTTGAAAATCACAATCATTTTGAGTTGGATGGCCTAACTTTTGCATTAGGTGGCCTAGAAATCCAAAGTTGCCTTTTACTCATTCATTGGTCAAAATGACGCGTTTCCCAGGTCTAAAAACGTCCTGATTGGTACTCAACAGAGTGCAAAATGCAAAAGAAGATAGAAAAGGGTCCATGTGGACCTTTCCCTCACCCCCATCCAAAAGATCAAAAGATCAACTTTTTCCAGACGGCGCTCAATCAAACCAACTATCATCTCGAGCCGATCAAAATGTAATGAGATTGTATCGAGACTTACTTTACGACTATAATAATGAAGTTCGACCGGCAGTTCATCCGAAAAAACCGATAAATGTCACTTTTGTGTTCTCACTGACCCAGATTATCGACGTGGTGAGTGAAATGAGTACCATTTTTGGATTCAGCATGGTTTTTTACCCCGGAAGCCTAATTTACAGGTGGATAACTCGAAATTTAAGAGATTTGGGTTTCTAGGCCACTAGGCCAGGGAAAGTTAGGCCAGCACCATAAAAAATAGAATTTTCCGGATCGATCCGCTGAGAAACTTACCTGAGGTAGAATTCATCAAGGATTCCGAAAATCTGGTTCATTTTCCATCAAAATTAGGTGCGGCCGAGTTTTTGGTTTCCTAGGCCTAGGCCACCAAAGTGGAAAGTTAGGCCATATCGGGAAATCGCGCAGGAATATCAGTTTCGGGGCAGAATTTCATGCTGAGTTCAAATTTGATAATGATTTTCAAAATGAAAATTCTGTTTTTCAAAAAAACAATTTTCAGGACGAACGGAACCAAATTCTGACGACGAACAGTTGGGTCCGGTTGCATTGGGTCGATTACAAATTGGTTTGGGATCCGAGACTTTATCAAAATGTTACAAGGATTCATATTCCGAGTGATAAAATTTGGAAACCGGATATCATACTTTATAATAAGTAAATCAAAAAAAATTTCAAAATTTCAAAAATTTCAAAAATTTTTTTAAAAAATATTTTTCCAAATTTTGATGTCAAATTCAAATTTCCCGTAAAAATCCACCCCGGGTGCGAAATTTTCTCAGCTCCAGCTCAAATTCTCAAAAATTCGAGTTGCGGCCGAGTTTTGGGTTTCTAGGCCACCAAAGTTCGGCCATGTCAAAAAAATTTGACAGAATTGCCTGGAATTTTGTCCCCAGGATCAAAATTTTGTGCTGAATTCGAAAATCACAATAATTTTCAAATTTTTTGACACAATTTCCCATTCCAGCGCCGACGCCCAATACATGAAATCGGTGATGTCGACGGATGTGATAGTCGACTATCTCGGCAACATCCACTGGCCACTCTCTGCAATTTTCACGTCTTCCTGTCCTCTAGACGTCAAACATTACCCGTTTGATCGGCAAACGTGCACTTTGAAGTATGCGAGTTGGGCGTATGATGGCACGAAGATTGATTTGTTGCTAAAGTCGGAACAAGGTTGGTTTGACTAAAAAAATATGGTAATAATCAAATTCCCCGTAATTTTTCACCCCAGAAACCTAATTTGTAGGAGAATAGCTCAAAATTTCAGAAATTTGGGTTCCTAGGCCATCGAATTCAATAGTTAGGCCACCACTAGAAAATTAATTATCAGCGTTGTAATCAACATGAAGTTCTGATTCAGAAAACACTCATAAGAATTGATTTTGTTTGGTGGCCGAGTTTTGGATTTGAGATTTTGAGATTGGATTTTGGCCACCAATTTTTAGAAAGCTAGGCCAGCACCGCAAATTTTCAACTTTTACGGATTTCATTTTTTAAAAAAGATTTTAGATCAAAATTTTATGGCGATTCTGAATTTCTAGTTCATTTTCAACAAAAAACATTAATTTGGGTTTCTATGCCACGTATTTGCAGAAGTTAGGTCACAAATCAATCTTGCTTGTTTTAAACGTTCCGAACCATGGCTATGATCAATTTTTCCTTTTGAATTTAAATTTTCACAGGAGACATTACCAACTACATCACCAACACCGAATGGAGTCTAATTGGTATTCGAGCCGAGAAGAATCAAGTGATCTACAGTTGTTGTCCAGAACCGTATCCGTTCATCGATGTTCATGTGACAATTGAGAGAAGGGCAATGTTTTATGTAAGAATTTGCTGTTTTTAAAGTAAAAATTGCAAAAAAACCATCAAAAATCGGAAAAAAACGGGTTTTGGCTTTCTAGGCCATCGAAACTCGGCCATGAAGGAAACATCGATCGATATAAATATCAGAATCGTGATCAGCGTGAAATTCTGAGTCAGAAAACACCCATA
>LR569144.1:0-13644 GCA_900536345.3 Caenorhabditis sp. 39 LS-2015
CGCCGGCCGATCTTATGCAGCGCTGTGTACCGACAAAAACCGGGATGGCGATGGCGCCTATGTTTTGAGTTGGTCGGCGGCGGCCGACATGGTGGGAGCGAGCGGTCGTCGCCGCGCAGTGCATTGTATAGGCGCCATCGCGATCCCGGTTTTTGTCGGCACACAGCGCTGCATAAGGTCGGCCGGCGGCCGCGCGCGTGGACGTGCGAGCTGCCCTCGCAAAAAGCGTTCGAGTTGGGAACTCGTGCTTTTTTTTGGGCAGACTGTTCGTGGCGAGACCAACGGGAGATGGAAGAGTTTCCGGCCAGCTGAAACTCTGCCATTGGGGGCGCATCGTCAGAGAACAGTAATAATAAAATACATAAGAGCAAAGAGCTCATTTTACACAAATACACGAAAATTCCCCCAAATTATCACATCTTCGACCTCATGAATGGGTCATCTGGTTGTTGAGCAGGGGCATCCGACGACGACGATGACGGCGGAGCGAAACTGGCGGAACTGAAAAAAAAACGTTGAAAAAACCCGAATTATCGGTGGAAAATTTGCGAAATTACGATATTTTGGGTCTCGCAGCGATAAAAATTGAAATTTCTGTTGATTTTTCATCATTTTAGGCGGCACACAGTCAAAAAACACTCATAAGCAGGCGAAAATTCCTTTTTATCGCTGAGAGATCCAAAATATCGTAAATTTTGAAAAAATTGGCGAGTTTTGAAAAAAAACCAGTCCGCTGGCTGAAAATTTGCAAAATTACGATGTTTTGGGTCTCGCAGCGATAAAATTGGTATTTCTGTCGATTTTTCACCATCTTAGGCGGCACACAGTCAAAAAACACATCATAAGCAGGCGAAATTTCCCTTTTATCTCTGCGAGACCCAAAATATCGTAAAATTTGAAAAAATTATCGAGTTTTGAAAAAAAAAACCAGTCCGCTGGCTGAAAATTTGGAAAATTACGATATTTTGGGTCTCGCAGCGAGAAAAAAGGAATTTCTGTCGATTTTTCACCATCTTAGGCGGCATACAGTCGAAGAATACATCATAAGCAGGCGAAATTTCCTTTTTATCGCTGCGAGACCCAGAATGTCGTAAATTCTGCAAAAAAATAAGCGAGTTTTGAAAAAAAACCAGTCCGCTGCCTGAAAATTGGCAAAATTACGATATTTCGGGTCTCGCAGCGAGAAAAAAGGAATTTCTGTCGATTTTTCAGCCTTTTAGGCGGCATACAGTCAAAAAACACACCATAAGCAGGCGATATTTCCTTTTAATCGCTGCGAGATTCAAAATATCGTAAAATTTGAAAAAATTATCAAGTTTCGAAAAAAAAACCAGTCCGCTGCCTGAAAATTTGGAAAACTACGATATTTTGGGTGCTGCAGCTATAAAATTGGAATTTCTGTGGATTTTTCACCATCTTAGGCGGCACACAGTCAAAAAACACATCATAAGCAGGCGAAATTTCAATTTTATCGCTGCGAGATCCAAAATATCGTAAAATTTGAAAAAATTGGCGAGTTTTTAAAAAAAACCAGTCCACTGGCTGAAAATTTGCAAAATTACGATATTTTGGGTCTCGCAGCGATAAAATTGGTATTTCTGTCGATTTTTCACCATTTTGGGCGACACGCAGTCAAAAAACACATCATAAGCAGGCGAAATTTCCCTTTTATCTCTGCGAGACCCAAAATATCGTAAAATTTGAAAAAATTATCGAGTTTTGAAGAAAAAACCAGTCCGCTGGCTGAAAATTTGGAAAATTACGATATTTTGGGTCTCGCAGCGAGAAAAAAGGAATTTCTGTCGATTTTTCACCATGTTAGGCGGCATACAGTCGAAGAATACATCATAAGCAGGCGAAATTTCCTTTTTATCGCTGCGAGACCCAGAATGTCGTAAATTCTGCAAAAAAATAAGCGAGTTTTGAAAAAAAACCAGTCCGCTGCCTGAAAATTGGCAAAATTACGATATTTCGGGTCTCGCAGCGAGAAAAAAGGAATTTCTGTCGATTTTTCAGCCGTCTAGACGGCATACTGTTCAAAATACATGATGATCCGGCAAAATTTCAACTTGTTTCGCTGCGAGACCCAAAATATCGTAAAATTTGAAAAAATTAGCGAGTTTTGAAAAAAAAACCAGTCCGCTTGTTCAAAATTCGCAAAATTACGATATTTCGGGTCTCGCAGCGAGAAAAAAGGAATTTCTGTCGATTTTTCACCATTTTAGGCGGCATACAGTCGAAGAATACATCATAAGCAGGCGAAATTTCCTTTTTATCGCTGCGAGACCCAGAATGTCGTAAATTCTGCAAAAAAATAAGCGAGTTTTGAAAAAAAACCAGTCCGCTGCCTGAAAATTGGCAAAATTACGATATTTCGGGTCTCGCAGCGAGAAAAAAGGAATTTCTGTCGATTTTTCAGCCTTTTAGGCGGCATACAGTCAAAAAACACACCATAAGCAGGCGATATTTCCTTTTAATCGCTGCGAGATTCAAAATATCGTAAAATTTGAAAAAATTATCAAGTTTCGAAAAAAAAACCAGTCCGCTGCCTGAAAATTTGGAAAACTACGATATTTTGGGTGCTGCAGCTATAAAATTGGAATTTCTGTGGATTTTTCACCATCTTAGGCGGCACACAGTCAAAAAACACATGATGATCCGGCAAAATTTCCTTTTTATCGCTGCGAGACCCAAAATATCGTAATTTTGCAAATTTTCAGACAGCGGACTGGTTTTTTTTTTAAATCGATAATTTCTTGCAAAAATCTACCTCGCATCCGTCGACGATTCGGAGCAGCTATCCTCGGGATTTAGGCGTCGACGCTTCTTCATCGGTCTGTTCTGATCTCTCGTTGATCCACTGGGTACAGCTGAAAATAAAAAATAACTGTTTTTAAAAATTGGAAAAAAAAATTATTAATTTTTTTCAAATAAAAAATTTGAAAAAATACTAATCGATTGATTTTTAAAATAAAATATTTGGAATTTTTTTTTTTTAATTTCAGTTTTAAAAATTGATTGTTCAAAAAAAATTATATTGGAATTTTTTTGAATGAATTGAATACTTTCAAAAAAGCAATATTTGAATTCAATTCTAATTTTAAAAAAGTAAATCGCAAATTTTTTTGAAAATTTTGCAAATTAACAAAAAAAATTCGATAAATGTTTATTTTCGGAAATTTTTTTCAAAGTCAAAAAATTTTGAAATTAGATTTTTTTAATTCTCTTATTTTTTAGAAATATTCCGAAAAATTCAAAAATCATTTTTTTCTCGGAAAAATCGACAATTTCTTCAAAAAAAATTTCCATTAAAAAAAAATCAACGAAAACTGCGAAATTAAATTTATAACAATATCCGAATTTTTTCTTCAAAATTGCCTTTTTTCAAAAAAAAAAAGGAAAAATATTGAAAATTGAAAAAAATTGGAAAAAAAAATTTCAAAAAATTCGGAAAATTTCGAAAAAAAATTGACAAGTTATTCGATTTTTGTGAAAATTAAAAATTGGTCCTCTTAAAGAAATTTAAAAAAAATTCGGATTTTTTTGAAAATCAAGAAAAAACACGAAAATTTTTTTTTAATTTTTTTAAATTTTCTAAAATTTAAATTTCTTTTCAAAAATGTTTATTTATTTTCGAACCAGCCTGAACGTGCGGCTGCGCCGCATCAGGCTGGCGTGTCTTTTTTCTGGAAATGTTCGATTTCCGCGTGAGTACCATTTGATTTTTACGTGACCGGGTCAAATGCGCACAGAAATGCAAACGGAAAAACGGACATACGGAAAAACGGACAGAATTAGAAAGTTATTATATAAGAACCAGCCTGAAAGTGCGGCTGCGCCGCATCAGGCTGGCGTGTCTTTTTTCTGGAAATTATCGATTTCTGCGTGAATACCATTTGATTTTTACGTGACCGGGTCAAATGCGCACAGAAAACATCCGGACAAACGGAAAAACGGAGAAATTGGAAATGAAAATCCCGGAAATCCGGACAGAATAAGAAAGTTATTATATAATAATTATATAAGAATGATGATTCTCATGCATTTTTTTCAAATTGAGACTTCTTTCAAATAACCTCTTATTTTTCGAAAATATCCCAAAAAAGAAATTTCCATTGAATAAAAAATACGAAAAATCGATAACATTTTCGATTTTTTTGTCGAAAAAATCGAACGTTTTCTGTAAAAAAAAAACAAGAAGATTTAAAAAAGATTTTCCAGATTTTTTCAGCCATAATTTATAAAAAAAAAATCAATTTTTTTTTTAAATTTTAAACAGAAAATCGGAAAATTTCAAAAGAGTTTTTAAAATTTTTAAGAAAAAAAAACAAAAAAAATCAGGAAATTATTTTAGAAAAATTCCTCTAAAAAATTAATGATAAATTTGAATGAATTTTTAAAAATTATAAAATTCAATTTTTTTGAAAAAAAATTATTTTTCGGATTTTCTCATTTTCAAGAAATGCAATGCTTTGAAAAAAAATTACAGATATTCTCATGAAAAAATTCGAAAAAAAAATCAATTGGAATTTTAAAAATGTTCAAAATCGCAATTTTTTTTTGTTTTTTTATTGAAATTTTTTTTGAAAAAAAAAATTATTATAAATTTTTAAAAATCAAAAAAATCTTCGGAACTTTTTTTTGAAAATTAAAAAAAAAAATAAAAATTTGAAAAAAAAATAAAAAATATTTCCAAAAAATTCGAAAAATGAAAAAAAAAACAAAAAATACAATCAGAATTTTTAAAAATTGGAAAAAAAATCTGAAAATTAAAAAAAATTGATATTTTTTTTGAAAATAAATTTTGAAAAATTCTCAAAAATTATAAATATCAATTTCCAAACATTTTTTACCAAAATTCGATCAATTTTTTTCGTAAAAAATTCTTATTTTTCGAACAATTGTTGTATTTTTTAATTTTGACTGACGTATTATTGTTCGGTAAATTCACATTTTTTCAATTAAAAAAAAACCAAAAATTTCCGAAAATTCGATAATTTCATCGAATTTTCTCTCTGGAAAAAATCAAAAAATTTTCGACAAATTTTAATAGTTTCGTTAGGTTTTTACAGATTATTTCAGCCGTAATTTTGAAAAAATTGAGAAAAAAATTTGAAAATTAAAAAAAAAATCTAAAAAATTTTCCAAAAAATTCAAAAAATTTCTGAAAAAAAATCGCAAAAATTGTCGTTTTTTTTATTTAAAAAATCCAAAAAATTACACGGCATGGGCTGACTGGTGGTCGGTCCTGTGACCGGTTGAGCGGCCGCATCGTCAAATTCCCGCAGATACGCCTCGAAATCCGCGTCGGATGCTGCATCGTCTCCAGCTCCAAACGGCGTCAAATCCATCATTTCTGTGGCCGGATCGACGAATTCCTGTCGTGTTTCGACCGGCATGTTCCTCGCCACATTCTGCTCGACGGAGACGGTGTTCCGAGCTCCGGCCGGCGGGATTTCATCGATTTTCGGCTGCTCCATCGGCATTTCGTCGTCTTCCATGCGATCGGCGTCTGGGGAGTTCCGTGCGGCGTTCATTGCGCTGAAAAATCAATAAATTAGGTAGAAAACACAGGAAAAAGCGAGAAAATCAACTGAAAATCGAAAAAATCCAAATAAATCACAAAAACTCGAGAAACTGGACGGAGCAATTAAAAAAATAACCGGGCATAAGTGAGAAATTGAGAAAAATCAAGGAAAAAAGCGAGAAAATCAGCTGGAAATCGAAAACATCCATGTTAATCACAAAAATAGCTCGAATACGAGAAAACTGGTCGAAATAACGAGAAAATTGCGGAAAAAAAGTGGGAAATTCAAAAAATCAGCTGAAAATTCAAGAAAGTCAAGGAAAATCTCTAGGAAACCAAAAATTTCGCAAAATTCCAAAAATTCACGAAAAAAAGCCTGAATATGCGTAAAAACACGGCAAATTGACAATAAATTAACGGTAAAACGCGAAAAAAACTGGAAAATTGCAGAAAATCCATGAAAATTGGTGAAAAATCGAGAAAAATGACGGGAAACAGCGACAAAAATGTGGAAAAAGCTTCGAATTCGAAACTCGCGCCTGGTCCAATCGGGCGCGATTGCGGAGAGGACTAGCATTTTTTTCATCGTAATTCTTGAATCCAGCTTTTTTAAATAGCACGAAGAAAAAGAGACATTTAAAAAAAGTAATGAAAACTTTTTTATGGTACACGAATACATGAATTTTTACAAGATAAATACAAGAAGTAGATTTGAAAAATAACAAAAAATAATAATAAAAATTAAATGATACAAGATAATATTCACATGAAGAACGAGTGAGTATTGAGGGGATCTGAAAAAGAAAAAAAAATGATTTTTTGGAAAAAAAATCTATTTCCAATTTTTTCGAAATTTATCGAAATAATTAATTTTTAGAAAAAACAATTTGCGAAAAATTCCAATTTTTTAAATTTGAAATATAACGATTTTTTAATTTTGAAAAAATGATAAATTTTTTCAAAAATTAAAAAAAAAAATTTTTTTTGAAAATTGTCATTATTTGGTTTTTTTTATTCTCAAAAATTTCCGAAATAAAATCACAAATTTGGAAGCATTCTTAAAAATTATAAATGTCAATTTTTTCAAAAAACTTGAAAAACCATGAAAAAATTCCAAAAAATCGATAATTCCTTGGAATTTTTCTGTGAAAAAATCAAGATTTCTGCTAGAAAATTGTTCTGTTTTTTTCAAAAAACTCGGGAAATTTCTGAAAAAAAAATCACAAAAATTGCCGTATTTTGGATTTTTTTTTCAATTTCAAGAAGTTCAAAAATTTTTTGAAATTCAAGCAATTTTTTTCCAGTTTTTGATAATTTCTTCGATTTTTTTTCCTTAAAATATAAATAATTTCGTTAGGTTTTTCCAGATTATTTCAGCCGTAATTAGAAAAAAGAATCGGAAATGAAAAAAAAAATCGATAAAATTTTCTAAAAAATTCGGAAACTTTCTAAAAAAAATCACGAAAAGTCCAAATTTTTTTCTTAATCTAAAAAATAATATTTTTTGATAATTAAAAAAAACCAAAAAAAACGGAAAACTATCAAAGACAAATTTCTGAAAATCGATAATTGTTGTCTGTTTTTTTCTTTTTTTTTCGAAAAATGTTATCATTCTCGATAGAATTTTGTTTTCGTAAATAATTTAGAAAAGAATACAAATCAAAAATTTTCTGAAAAAAAATAAAACAAAAAAAAAACCCAAAAATTTGAAGAAATTTCGTAATTAAATTGCCAAAAACCGCAATTTTTTCGAAAAACTCAAAAAATTCTAGATTTTTTGGACAATTTCTTTGTATTTCGATTCAGAATTTTTTTCAATTCATAAAACTGAGAGGAATTCAAAAAAAACTTGCATTAGTGATCAGGTGGTGGGGGTGGTGGTGGATGGATCTGGAGCCGGAGCGGAGCCGGAACTGAAAGAAAAATTAAAAGTTAAATAACTTCCTGTGAGATTTGAATTAAAAAAAAAAGAAGAATATATTTTTAATTTGCCGAATGAAATAGAAATGAAAAAGAGATGAAAAAAATTCAAAAATTGTTTTTCCGCGAAAAACAAAAAATTTTGAAGAAATTTTTGAATTTTGTTTTTTTCAAGAATTTTTTTGAAAAACAAAGATTTCTTTAAAATTTTGTTTTTTCGCAATTTTCGGAAAAATTAATGATGTTTGAATTTTGTGGAATCAATTTTCAAAAAATGTGTTTTCGTGAAAAATATTGATTTTTTCGGTTTTGCATATCAATTTTTAGAAAAACTCACTCTGGCGAGCTGCTTCGCCTTCGGCAGCTTGTGGGGCAGGTGGTGGGGCTGAAAAAAAAACATTAAAAGTGAACTCTCTAATTGTCAATTTTGAATTACAAAAGGAAACATGGATTTTTCTCTCGAAAAAAAAACAAAAAACGACCATTTAAAAAAAAAGTTCGATTTACGGCGAATTTTGAGAATAAATGGGCGAAAAAAAGGAAAAAATTCAAAAAACGAGAAAAAATTATTGAATTTTTTTGTATTTGTGAAATCCATTTTCAGAAAAATTGTGAATTTTCGAGGAAAAATATTAGATTTTTCTTGATTTTGTGCGAGCCAATTTTCCAAAAAAAAAGCCAAAAAATTTGAAAAAAAAATTTGGTTTCAAAAATTCCGAAAATTCCCCAATGGAAAAAAAAATAATTTTCCGTGAAAATTTTGAACATAAATATTTGGGCAACTCGAAAAAAAAGATATCGCGAAATTTTAAAATTAATTTTTTGGAGCTAATTTTTGAAAAATAAAAAAATTTGGTAAATATATTGATTTTTTTCAGTTGTGTTCATCAATTTAATTTTTAAACAAAACTGCAGGACAAAACTCACCAGGAACGGGAGCAGCAGCGGCAGCAGGGGCGAGAAGAACTGAAAAAAATTTAAGATAAACTCCCTTAATTGTAACATTTGAATTTAAAAAAGCAAGAATGAAATTTTGCGAATAGAAATGTAAAAAATTATAGAAATTGAAAAAAAAATTAATGGTTTCAAAAATTCCAAAACATTTCCCAATTGACAAATGAAAAAATATTTGATTTTCCGTGAATTTTGAAAATATATGGGCAAATAAAGAAAAAAGATACAAAAATCGAGAAAAATGTTTTTTTTCTGTATTTATTTGTGATCAACACAAAAAATCACATGTGAAATCTATTTTTTTTAAATAAAAAATTTTGAGGAAAAATATTGATTTTTTGTGGGACCAAGTGAAAAAAAATTGAAAATTCCCCGGAAAAAGTTTTTTTTGGAAATTTGTGTATATTTTTAAGAAAAAAATTAAACTTACGAAGGGGGAGGGGAGGCGGGGGCGGCACGTTGCGACGGGGCGGGGAGGACACCGTCCGGAACGGTTGCCGACCGTCCGGACCTGCTCTTCGGTCTGAAAAAAACGCCAAAATATAAAATTAGTGATTTAATCAAAAAAAATGCTAAAAATTAATTTTTTCGAAAAAATTGGAAAAAATTCCAGTTTTTTTTGGAATTCTCGAAATTTTGAAAAAAAATTGCTGTTTTTATACAAACCCTGTTAAAAAAAAAGAAAGAAAAAATCCTGTCTCTCAAGACCCGATGCAAAATTTCAAAAAAATCTCGAAAATTTAAGAATTTTCGAGAGTTTTCACTGTACTTTAAAAAAAAATCTTACTCAGGTCGTCCAGTAGCTCCCGGACTTGATTCCGTCTCTCCGGAATTCGGGCCGCTGAAAAAAAATAAAAATATTTTTCTAAAAATTTGACTTGATTTTTTTCAATCTTTTCTAATAATTCAACCAAAACACTTACGCCTCGGATTCTCATTCTCCTGTCCTTGATCCATAGTCAACTGAAAAAATCAAAATCAAAAAATAAAATGGAAAAAATTGATAAACAACAGAGAAAATTTAAAAAAAAATTGAAAACTGCTAAAAACATTGGGAGTTTCAACAGAAAAGTAAAAAATCAGTCCAAAATGACTGAAAAATAAAAAAAAATTGAAGACAACCTAAAAAAACTGAAAAATAAGCAAAATTTCCGAAAAAAAATTCGAAATTTACGCCATTCCAATGGAGCGCGATTGCAGACTGGTGGTTAACAATTTCTCGATAAAACACTCAAAATTTCTTAAAATTTGCAAATTCTGAATCGTTTTTTCTTCAAAGACGAAGAAAAAATAGAAAATTATTCCAATTTGGATTCTTTCATGACACCAAGGCATGAAAAACAACTTGCAAAAGAAAAAACCTCGAAAGGTCTCGAACACAACCCCTACCGCACCGTGGCCAAACCTTCAACCCACTCGGCCACGCGGTCGCTATCGGCAACTGGTGTGTTTGTCCTTATAAGCGCGGTCTCGGGAAGCGGCCAACACGCAATTGCGAAACTTTGAATCGCTTTATTTCGACTCTCGGAGCTGTCTATCAGATTTTGAAAGTGGTTTCGGAATGGCCTATGGGTGATCTTTCGATAGCACTAAGTTTCATGCCAACAGGTCAGGTAAACTTCCCTTGTTTGATTTTATTATAATTTGAATTTGTTTTTGGGAACATTTTTGAGTACCGAGTAACAACTTTTTTATTAATGGAAACAATTACAAGATATCAAAAATGCAGATAAAAATTTTGAAAAACATATTGAATTAAAAAAATTAGTAGGTAACAATCAAAACAACATTGACTCGGACTCGTTTGCTTGTTGAATGTTTTGGTCTTTCAGGAGAGCTAGTAAGCTGGGGTCTTCCGGATGAGTTACGACATCTATGAAATTGGTGCGGTTCTCTCTCCACAATCGTTTTGAGTTGAATGGAGCCGTTTGTGGAATTTCTTGTTCGTAACTGAAATATGGGTATACAGATCAGATCCAACGGAAAAGCTCGATGACAAACTGGTACCTGGACAGAGCATTAGTTATCTTTTCCGTATCCCATGATATCTTGAGTCTGTTATCATAAATGGAATCCAACCTTGAAAATTCCCGGAAAAACACAGCCGTGACCATGTTCCCGCAACCGTCCTCATTTTTCAGCTCTCGATTCAGAAATGCAATGATATCCTCTTCAGTAACATCAACATTCGCCACAGTCACATGTTCACAGTTAAGGTTCAACAGCATTGAACCCTTGAACCAGGAACCTGTATATACCCGAAAATCGTGGATACAAATTGGTCGATCATAATTGAAATTCGGTTCCGGATCGCAGCAAATTTGCATCTTACGCGGCTCGAATCCTTCGATAATTTGAATCATCTCATCATGGCTGACTGTCCCCTTTATAACGTAAAGTAGTTCACTTTTTCTAAGTGCCTCAACAGATTGAATGGCTTCTAGATGTTGAAGTTGAGCAGAATAGATTTTTAGGTTAAAAACATGATCATTAAAAAGAGAGCATAGATACTGGGCGAATTGGAGAACATCTTGGATGGAATCGGAACTGCGGCCATAGCAATCTCGAGATAACTTGGCGAAAACAAGAGCTCCCGATTCTCCATCAGACACTTTCACCGTCCGTGTCTCCACATCTTCTAGTTCCTTACGTCCGGCATCTCGTTTACCGTAGAAATGCCATTTGATTGTGTCATCCCCACAGAAAGAATTCACAAAAGATGACGATGATAGTACGACATCAAATTGACAGCTTGTGGTGTCTATTATTACAGTTCTCTTGATTAGATCAAATGCGCTCTTGGACAGTAAAGAAATCTCGAATCTGAAAAAGAAATAGCCAGTTAAATGTGTCAATTTAGTTTCAAACTCACAGTTCTGCGATCGGAACATTATTCAGAATTTGTTGAGTAACCGCTAATGGAAAAGAGAATATTGGTAGCCTACGGGCAGGCATTAGGTACAGTGAATCGATGAATGCGGGCAGGAATGGAGACGTGACCTAATCTGTGTTGAAGAGACAAGAGGGACCAGTGCGGCAGATGGTGACGCGCACAGCATGGTGCATGGCCCATCACTTATCGATTCCCTGTGCCTACAACACCAGTGACCCCTCGGATCCCGATCTTTTCTTGCCCGCCAAAAATCGACTCCAAATAACTTCAAAAAATGAATTAAAGGAAAGTGTCCGTTGGTGAATACGGAACTTTTTTGAACGCAAAGCTGAATAACTCAAAAACATGGAAGTTTCAAGCAAAATGTTGAGTACCAAATAAAAATTTTGTTTATTAATTGAAATATAACTACGTGAATTTAAAAATGCAGATAAAAAACTTTGATAAAACATATTAAATTTAAAAAAAAGATTAGTAGGTAACGATTAGAATGACGTTGACCAGTTAGCTTCTAGAACGTTCATGTCTTTCAGGAGAGCTAGGACATGCGGGTCCTCAAGACAGGTAATATCTATGAAATTTGTGCGATTGCTTCTCCACAATCGTTTCGTACTATACCCTTCCGTCTCTGGAACTTCTTGTTCGTAGCTAAAAATGGGTATTTAGATCCAACAGAAAAACTCGATAATGATACCTGGACAGTGCATTGGTGATTTTTTCCGTATCCCATGACATCTTCATTCTGTTATGATAACAGAATTTTGAAGGTTCCCGAAAAAACACAGCCGTAATCATGTTTCTGCAACCGTCCCGATTTTCCAGCTCTTGATTCAGAAATGCAATGATATCCTCTTCAGTAACATCAGCATGGAATACAGTCAGATGTTCACAGTGAAAGTTCAACAACATTGGACCCATGAACCATGAACCCGCGTATATCCGAAAATCGCGGATACGAATTGGTCGATTATAAGTGAAATTCGGTCCAGGATCACACCAAATTTGCATCTTACGCGGCTCGAATCCTTCGATAATTCGAATCATCTCATCATGACTAACTGTTCCATCCAGAATGTACAGTATTTCACTTTTTTTAATTGCTTCGATTGATTGAATCGCTTCTAGATGTTGAAAATGACTAGCATCAATTTTTAGGTTAAAAACATGATCATTGAAAAGAGAGCACAGATATTGGGCGAATTGGAGAATGTCTTGAATAGAATCGAAACTGCGGCCATAGCAATCTCGAGATAACTTGGAAAAAACGAGAGCTCCCGATTCTCCATCAGACACTTTGACAGTCCGTGTCTCCGCGCCTTCTAGTTCCTTACATCCGGCATCTCGTTTCCCATAGAAATGCCATTTGATTCTGTCATCCCCACAGTAAGAATCCACGGAAGATGACGATGATAACACGACATCAAATTGGCAGTTTGTAATGTCTATTATCACAGAACTCTTGATTAGATCAAATACCCTCTTGGACAGTAAAGAAATCTCAAATCTGAAAGAAGAAATAGCCAGTTAAATGTGTCAATTTAGTTTAAAACTCACAGTTCTGCAATCGGAACATTATTCAGAATTTGTTGAGCAACAGATTGTGGGAAGGAGAATATTGGGAGCCGACGGGCAGCCATTAGGTACAGTGAGTCGATGAATGCGGGCAGGAATGGAATATGTGAACTAAACTGTGTTGGAGAGACGAGAGAGACCTGTGCGGCAGATGGTGACGCGCATAGCATGGTGCATGGCCCCTCACTTATCGATTCACTGTTTCTACAACACCAGTGACCCCTCGGATCACAATTTTTTCATGCCCGCCAACTGTCAGCAAATAACGAGAGTTGACTGAAATTTTTTCTGCAAAGGTGACTCCAAAGGAATTCAAAAAATGAATTGAATGAAAGTGCCTGTTGGAGAATGCTGAATATTTTTTGAACACAAACCTGAAGCGCGCGATAAGCACAAAAATATGGAAGTTTCAGGCAAACCTTTGAGTATCGAATAAAAATTTTGTTTATTAATTGAAAAAAATCACGTGATATTAAAAATGCACATAAACAAATTTAATAAAATTGTAAAATTTAAAAAATTATCAGAAGGCAACAATCAAAGATCCGGTGACGCGTTTGCTTCTAGAATGTTGATGTCTTTCAGAAGAGTTAGACAACTGGGATACTCCGATGCATATACAACATCAATGAAATTGGCACGGTTCTCCCTCCACAGTCGTTTTGAACTATACCCTTCGGTCTCTGGAACTTCTTGTTCGTAACTGAAAAATGGGTATGTAGATTCAACAGGAAAGATCGATTTTGGTACCTGGACAGTGCTTTGGTGATTTTTTCCG
>LR569159.1:0-11890 GCA_900536345.3 Caenorhabditis sp. 39 LS-2015
TTTCACAATCAGACTTTTGCTCATTCGGTTCATCGAGTAAGATCAAACCCAACAAAACTAACTTCCCCGTTTCATGCATGAAATGGAGATTAGTAACAGTTCACAGAGTTTGTCTTCTCTTCTGATTATGAGAATATCAGATCAATAGGATTCTAAAGGCAATGGAGCCTGATTGTTCCCTTCCTGCTCCAAGGACCTATGTGTAAGTTTTACTGCCTAAAAATTGAAAAAAATCAATTATTTTTAGAGCCCTTATGCATTACATTCACCTTATCAGCTTCCCAGTTTACATTGCAGTTTTAGTAATCTTGTTCCGAGAAACTTCAAGGGATTTTCAAACCTACAAATATTTCCTGATTGTTCATACATTGATGTAACTTAATTTCAAACAAACTGAACATTGAAATACTTTTCTTTTGAACAGAAACATGGCATCTGAAATGTACGTGTCTTTGTTCTTATTACCAATGACATATCTACCCTTGCCACTTTATCGCACAACGGGTTGGATGGCTCAGTGGGGGTTTAGTGGAATGCTACAACACCATGTACTTGTCCAGTTCATTTTATGTTAGTCATGACAGTTTCTTTATTGTTATTATTATTTTTGTTAAATTTTTAGTAACAGTTTGTTCAATTTTGGAGATGTTCTACTACCGCTTCAAAATCTGCATATTAGTGCATGATGGACGATTTTATTCAGCGGTTTTAAAATGGAAAATGAACCTGTTCCGCTTAGCAGTTGTCACACATCCAATTGGTATCATGTTAACTCTAAACTACAGCGTGGAAGATGTTTCTCGGCAACTGTCAAAAATCTATATGGTACATACGTTCAAAAACCCTTCATTACTGTTTTGTTTTTTTCTTGTCAGAACAACCCATCCTTGCCACCAGAGGTCATGTGTTATTCCGTAGTCATTGCAGTTTTTGATGCACCAATTTACCAAGCTTTAGCTGTTTTCTATTGCTATTTCACCCTTGTTGCTATTCTTGCTGGAACCGGATCATTCTTATATATATTTTACTATATCAGAAACAGCAAGATTCTTTCCAAAACTACAGCAAAAATGCAGATGATGCTGGTTTTCAGTCTTCTTGTTCAGGGCTCAATCCATTCCATAATGATTTTCCTTCCAGTGGCAACTTTAATGTATGCCCTCTTTTTTTCCTTGAAAAATGACAGTGAAT
Organism: Caenorhabditis sp. 39 LS-2015; assembly: GCA_900536345.3. Classification (NCBI taxonomy): domain Eukaryota; kingdom Metazoa; phylum Nematoda; class Chromadorea; order Rhabditida; family Rhabditidae; genus Caenorhabditis; species Caenorhabditis waitukubuli. The sequence continues at coordinate 1,192 of LR569159.1, forward strand.
TCTCAATTTGACTTCAAAAACATTTGATTTTAGATTTCGCATTGTTTCAATTCCTATGCGTCTCGTATCACGGTTTTCTGTCAACCATTGGAATGATATGCTTTACAAAACCTCTGCGGGATAAATTTTTCCAATGTTTCCCCAAGAAACGTATGACTGCTCTTGTTTCTAGTGGACCTTAAGAAGCTCAAATCCAGTCTAGTCAAGAAAAGTTGAGTCATGCCATGCTTTGCACTAACAAGGGAACCTTTTATACGAAGGCTGGAATTTCCAAAAACGGACTTCATAGATCGGAAGAGCATTATTGAATTAGTATTTTTCCATTTTCAACTTACTTTCCCATTCGGGAATGATGTTAGGACGGCACGGACTTCCAAGAGCAGAAATGGTGGTGGTGTTTTAGTTTTGATGGGTACAGCGAGTACGGCAGTAAGTGCTCTGGAAGAGTTCCAAGTAGTGATTTTGGATGACTTGGATGACTTCCTCAATCGGTTTCACCATCAGACTTTGTGCTCACCCGGTTCATCGAACAAGATCAAACGCAAAACAAACTTCCCCGTTTCATGCATGAAATGGGAATTAGTAACAGTTCAAAGAGCTCGTCTTCTCTTCTGATAATGAGAATATCAAATCGATTGGATTCTAAAGACGATGGAACCTGATTGTTCCCTTCCTGCTCCAAGGATCTATGTGTAAGTTTGACTGTTTGAATATAAAAAAAACCATTTTTAGGGCCCTTATGCACTACATTCACTTTATCAGCTTCCCAGTTTACATTGCAGTTTTAGTAGTCTTGTTTCGCGAGATTTCGAAAGATTTTCAAACCTACAAATATTTCCTGATAGTTCATACATTGATGTAACTTGATTTCAAACAAACTGAACATTGAATCTTTTTCCCTAAGCTCAGAAACATGGCATCTGAAATTTACGTGTCCTTGTTCTTATTACCAATGACATATCTACCCTTACCACTTTATCGCACAACTGGTTGGATGGCTCAGTGGGGGTTTAGTGGAATGCTACAACACCATGTACTTGTCCAATTCGTTTTATGTTTGCCTTCTATAATTTTCGCTAATCTAAATTTGTCTTCAGTAACAGCTTGTTCAATTTTGGAGATGTTCTACTACCGCTTCAAAATCTGCATATTAGTGCATGATGGACGATTTTATTCCAGGATTTTGAAATGGAAAATGTATATTTTCCGCTTAGCAGTTGTTACCCATCCAATTGGTATTATGTTAACATTAAACTACAGTGTGGAAGATATTTCTCGGCAATTGTCAAAGATCTATATGGTACGTTTGAACACATTTGTTTTTGTCATCATGGTTTTTATTTCCAGAACAACCCATCCTTGCCACCAGAGGTCATGTGTTATTCCGTAGTTCTTGCAATTTTTGATGCACTAATTTACAAAGGTTTCGCTGTTTTCTACTGCTATTTCGCCCTTGTTGCTCTTTTTGCTGGGGCCGGATCATTCCTATATATATTTTACTACATCAGAAATAGCAGAATCATTTCCAAAACCACAGCAAAGATGCAGATGATGCTGGTTTTCAGTCTTTTTGTTCAGGGCTCAATCCATTCCATAATGATTTTCTTTCCAGTCGCAATTTTGATGTATGCCCTCTTTTTCTCCTTGAAAAATGACAGTGAGTTCTCAATTTTTGACGCAAAAAATCCTCGTTTTTAGATTTCGCATTGTTCCAATTCCTCTGCGTTTCCTATCATGGTTTCCTGTCAACCATTGGGATGATATGTTTTACAAAACCTCTGCGGGATAAATTCTTCCATTGTTTCTACAAGAAACGGATGACTGCTCAAGTTTCTAGTGGTCCATAAAAAACTCAAATTTAGTCTAGTCAAGAGAAAAAGTTGAGTCATGTCATTTTTTGCACTAAGTGATGTGATGTATGTGTACAAAACGTGCGGTTTGTCAGACAACGATTCTAGAAATTTTCTTGTTTTGATTTGCTGAACAGTTAATAGAAGGTTGAAACTCATAGTTATTCCACATGACACACTAGATAACATGTCATTGGTATCGAGGAGTGGAAAACAGAAGGTTCTAGGCATCTAAGCATAAATATTTGCACTCACCACTCGGATTTTTAAGTTTTCATTCTAATTCACATTTCTTGCGGTATTTCGCTTTGGTAATGGAGTTTCGAAATTGTTCCCTCCCGGCTCCCGGCTATTACGTGTAAGTGAAACGTGTTTAATATCCAGTTTACCTTGAATTTTGAAAAACAGATCAATGATGCACAACTTCCACATCATCAGCTTCCCAATCTACATAGTCACTATGAATGCACTTTTCCGAGAGTCATCCGCGCTTTTTCAAACCTACAAGTACTACTTAATTGCTCATATTTTTGTGTAAGCCAGTAGCAAAACATAAAAAAAGTGAAATGGAACTTTTAGGAACATCATCTCGGAAACCTACGTATCATTTTTTATGCTACCAATGACATATCTCCCACTTCCCCTATTGCGCAATACCGGATGGCTATCGGATTTGGGATTCAGTGGAATGTTCCAGTTTTACATGCTCGCTCAATTTGTCATGAGTTAGTTCCAGTTTTTTATTCTAACTTTAGCCATGATTGTTCAGTCACAGTTGGTTCTATCCTCGAAATGTTTTACTACCGCTTCAAAATCACTGTAGTCCATCAAATGAAGCACACCTTCCGGGATCTGCTAAAGTGGCAAGTGTACACCTTTCGATTCTTGATCTTCTTCCACCCAATCGCAGCCGCTGCGACTATCAACCGAAGTATTGAAGTTGAGGGAAAAGAAACTATGAGGCTTTGGAATGTAGGTGCGGAGTACCATATCTATTAATCCTTCAATTCCTCAGAATAACCAACACCTTGCTCCCGAAATCACTTGCTACTCGGTCATTATTGCTATCCTAGAAGATTACGTCCTCTGGATCATGCTGCCTATCTATAGTATCCAAGTGGTAATCCAGTTGGTCGCGTCTGGAGGAACTTTGTATTATATCACAAAGTTCATTAAGAAAGGGTTCATTATTTCCAAATCTACGATTAACTTGCAGAGGAAGATGATTATTAGCTTATTTATACAGGTTCCAGATATACAAATTGTGAAATTTTGTAAAAAATTGAAATTTAGGGTACAATCCATGGATCTCTGATCATGATGCCTACAATCTTCATGATCTACGCCTTGTTTGCTAACTCCCAGTTAAATGGTCAGTTTCTGTTTCTAGCCTAGCTACATTCCAAAACTCTTTAAGACTTTGCTCAATGCCTCCTATTATGTGTCGCCTATCACGGACTAGTTTCTACTGTCTCCATGATCATTTTCACTAAGCCTTTGAGAGATAGAATCCTCCCATTTATGAAACCCCCGCAACCAATTGAGCCGAAGAACTTGTCTAACCTTGTGAGCTCTACTAGTTATGAACGATCTTCTAATGTTGTTCCACCGACCTAACTGGCCTAAATAATGTAAGACCTCAATTATTTATTTAAACTCTTTGAAGCCTAAATACCAATTGAATTTACATATGCACATATTCACAAATTTACACAACCACGAATCCTTTGACCTTGTCTTTTCTTGGCTTCTTAACCACAAAATATTCCTCCAAGTTGTAGAATCCAGTGGATTTTGGGACCACAACAAATTCAGATTGTTTCTTCTCCTCCTCCTCCTCCTCCTCCTCTTCATAACCGTCCCCTTCGTAATTTTCATCCTCAATAACAATAGCATTGTCCCATCGTTTGATATTTCCAGATACACAGTAACCGAGAAAGTCTGGATCTAAAGAAAACCAGAAGAATTTTTTTAATTTTAATTTTCAATAAAATTATGTCAACTTACATCTCAATCCCCTGCATCTAATGCATTTCTTGTCAAAGATAGTCTTGAAATTTTTTGGGAATCGAATCACATGATAACCGGTTACTTTGTCTTGTTTTTTAGCAATATCCATCAAGTTTGAGTTGATAGGTTTCGAGTAATTGTAGGAATGGTCGAAGGTGCTAGATTGGAGGCACCCTAAATAGAATTTTTCAGAAATTTCTATGAAAATTGACTTACACCAGGCGTCATAAAGGTTTTTAGTCTCTCGCTCGAAAATGTAGACTTTGCCGGTTTCATTGTCACTTTTCTCGTCGGAATTTCCCTCGGAACTTTCAGAATTCTTCACAGAATCCGCAAACTCCCATCTCTTCTTCTTGTTCAAAGAGTAAACGACCAATGGCTTGAAATCAGTGCTGCCAGCTGGCGCTTCTGCTTCAAAGTGCTCAATTTTGATGATAGTGGAGTAAGTAGCAGCTCCACGGAGGTAAGCGTCCATTAGACGGTTTCTGGTGTGATTCTTAGTCATGTCCTTCTTCATCCTACCTAGATAATAAGAAACTACGTTGCACAAACAAAAAAAAAGAAAAGAAAAAAAGTATGGAGAAAAAAATGAAGAAAACCATTGGCAAACGTGCTTAAAAACCAGAAAATTTTGGAGAAACAAATAACATAAAAATCAGAAAAAAAGTCATACATTGAGCGTAATAGTTTGATAAGGAGAAACTTGGACTTTTAAACTATTCGTTTGACTCATCACGTATGTTCGCGAAGAAAGAACAAACAACTAGGAGAGATATAGAGAGAAAGAGGGAGTAAGAGAAAACGAGACATGTGTGTAATGTTTCGCAATCGTTTTTTGACTGGGCATTGGTTATGCGCGGAAGGCAACGGCAACTCAACTGAATATGGAAGTGAAGTTGGAAAACATTTTGTAAAAGAACAACAATCTTACAATTAGGATGCACCCTTTCAAGTATTACAAAAGTTTTTAAATTCCACATGGTATGCTTTCCATAGTCAAAGTACGTCTTCCCGACGGTCAAGAAACCCGCATTGAAAATAATGATTACGACACGGAAGATCGATCACATTCGCCTCTTATCAACTGCCCAATGATAGATGTCCCGTTTCATTCTGCAACCCTACATTTTACCCTACCCATTTTCGCGGTTTGATTTTGATTTTGATTTCGATTTCAATTTTGATGCAAGTTTTATAGAATTGGTAAGTTATTCTTTGTTTTTTCAGCACCCCAATGTTTTGCAACTGTAACGTTTCGCAACTCCAAAGATATTAACATTTGAAGTTTGAAAGAGCATTTTGAAAAAGTGAAAAGTTGCAAAACGTTACAGTTGCGAACTGGCGAGTTGCTGAACATCGGGGTCTCGTTTTTTGTTTGAAAAACTACAAACTAAAATTTTAACTGTTCAGGATCGGAGGATCGGAGTCAACATGCATGAAGGGTTCTTCACCGCAAACTTCTGCACACCTGAGTTGAAAATGACGGATCTACAGTTAAGTGCTATCCGGCCAAGTGCAGGGGTGAGCTTTATTCCTTTTTTTCCCATTTCTTACAAAAAAATGTTTCCAGGACGAACAAATACTCGGTCTTGTCTTTCTAGTTTTCCTTTTCGGAATGTTTTATCGAAAAAACCTAGACAGACCGACAGTTCCTCATTCTATGGTCCGAGCAACTCTCATCGCAATAACCACGTTCAGTTTGCTCCGAATTGCATATTTTACGCTTTGTGATTTTGAAAAAATGAAGGAGAATGATTTGTAGAAAGTGGTGTGATGATTGTTTCATGGAACTAGCTCAAGAAGAAAATTGATAAGAAATTGGGTAGTTTTGTAGTTTGTGACGTGTACATATACTTTCCATGTGTTTTTCGGTGGATCAAGTCAAAAAATTGTAAATTTCTGTATTTTTTTCTTGTATTTGCTGTGTTTTCCAAAGCCCAGAATAAAAAAAATTCTATTGAATTATTTTCAACAAAAAAATTTCAAAAGCAGAAAAAAACAAAGTCCTTGACATGTTACCTTGGTGAACCACATTATCCTTATGAAAACGACCTCTTCTCACGTGCAAAGCTCCCTTGGACCAAAAAATTCATGTTTTTGTCTTTTCTCAATTTTTATACCCCAAAAATGCTAACATACCTGGCAATAACCAGCGAATTCACAGATTTTTGTATTCCTCCGTCAAAGATGTCAAACTTTCAGAAATTGGTTATGAAATCCAATTCAGAGGTATCAAAGAATTAATTTTTCAGCTAGGATTAAATTTTTATAGAACGAACAAGTGGTTTGTGTGATTTTAGCCATTTATTTTGTGATCATGCACTTTATGAACCTTTGCTTCGAAGCCCCAGTCATCTTCGTGTCATTAACACGTTCAGCAGCAATTTTCTCCATGACTTGTGCAATTCTTCGCATTTGCTATTTTGTTTATTGTGTGTAAATTTGAACTGAACTTGAACTAAAATCCACTTAAAACGCCCAAAGTATACTTCATAGTGTTATCCAATTATTTGAAACCTTTGGGGTATTGGTTAGAGATGTATTTCATTGTATATGATAATCAAAACATTTTTCTTTCCCCCCCCCCATTCATTCATTGTTCTCATCTCTGTTCCCCGTAAATGTCTGTTCCAAGTCTTCATGGTCGTGGTTTTCACAAACCGCGATTCTTAATGCCGGAAATGGAAAATAGATGCATCCCAGGACCAACTGGATGGGGAATATCAGCCGATCACCCACTTGTAAGTCGTTTTCCACTGCGCCATATATTTTCAAGTTTGAATTTGCTCCCCCTTCCAAATTCCCGATTTCCAGGCGTTATTGCTCTCCATGTTCCTCATTCTCCTGGTCACCTACGTTCTCGACCGCCGTACTCGTCATGGAATCGGTCGTCGAAACCGGCCCATTTTTCATTTGCTCCTGTGGAGCCACGCCATCGCCGCCCTTCTCATCATTTACAATTACATTAAACAATGAGCCAAGAAGTTTTTCCAATAAAGATGTGTGTCTCGGATAGGGAAAAGGGGGAAGAATACGCAACGCATACGTTTTTTGTTTGATTTGGTTAACGCGTAAAAGATTGCTTATTGGAGAAGAGGAATGCAATGGAAAAGGGGAATTTATTTCAGGGTGGAATTGTTTTGTTTTGTTTCGTCTTGTCTTGTTCTTCTTCTTGCTTTTTGGACCTTCCAACTTCCAAATTCTCAAAAACTTCTTCTTCAAAATGGCTTCGGAGTTCTGTCAAGTCAACACCTTGGTTCTATCGTTCCAAGTTTTCATACTGGAAGCGGATAAGTTGGTGAGCTTCAAGCTTCAAGATTAGCTTCAAATTTAAATTTTTCATTCAAATTCCCATTTCCAGACCGATTTCCTTGCCTCCGTCATGGTAGCTGTCTACTTCTGCACTTTACACTACCTTAACAATCAAACTGTTTATCCACTCTTCAAAATCGAAGTCACCCGCTTCATCGGCTACCTGTCCATCATTTTTGTCATTCTTCGTCTTCTCGATTACTGCTATTGCTGAAAATCTCAATAAACCGTGCTGTTGTTCGAGTTTTGTATCTATCCGTAATCCAAACAGCGAGAAATTCTTGTTTTCGTATAGCTAACCATATGCCGATGCGATGCTGTTATCAAGGATATGGATAGGGATAACAAATGGGAATATTGACAGGAAGGATGTCTTTTGGGAGTATATTTAATGATAGGTTCCATGGAATTGAGAATAGAATAGCGATAACAAATTGAAAGAAGGGTGTGGGGTTCTGGTTCCGGTTCTGCAGAAATTAGGGAGGTAGAGGTAGTTTCGAACAAGTCCCCAACTCAAAACAACAATTTTTTATTAAAATTTCAATTATTTTAATCCATATGAGCTCCAAGTCCAAGTCTAATTAATTAAATTACACATACACATGACACGAAATTCTGAGAACAATTATTCCGGGATTCTCAATTTCTATTAGAATTTTAATTTCCGGTGAGATGACGCGACACGCTTCAAACTTTTTCAAACCCCACTTTTCGTCTTCTCCTTCTCTCTAAAAACTAACCTAGCGAAATGCGCTTTCGTGTGATTATTGATAGAGATGATACTAGACCCTGTCTCCCGGCCAACACAAGATGGGACAATTTCAAACTATGGGCGGTGCAATTGGTGAGTATTTTCTCGACTTTGATTGATTCCGAATCCCATTATTCCAGCACGAAGACGGCTGCCTCTGGAGATTCGCCGTTGTGGTTCTGGTCATGATCCTTCTCCTCGTCGTCTTCTTTCTCCCGCTCGCTCTTCACAGTCTGGCCTAGCCTAGACGATTCTGACCTGATCCTGAACCCTGAAGCTTTAAACCCTTAGAATTGCATTGTGTCTTGGCTGGCTTTTCTTGCAAATAAAACGTTATTTATTTTCAAAGTTATTTTCGGTGATTTGGTGATACAATAGTGATATAGACGTCAGAAAAGATTACTAGTGACATCTGTGACGAGAACGAAACTCCAATTCAGTTCTTGCTCCAGATTCTTGCTCCGGTTCTTATAATCTTTGAAAATAGAATATCAACGCCCCGCCCCTCATTTCTCTGGAGCATTTTGATGAGATTTGCTCAAAAGTCACTGGAAAAGTGCAATGAATCATTTGATTGGCTTCATTTTCATTTTCAAATTTCAATTAGCTACATTCTTCTTTTCCAGACGTTTCAACTCTTGATTTCAACTCCCAACAATGCCTCTCGGGGAAATCGAGACCGTCAGCAGATCAGTCTTTGTTCAAAACAAACCACCAACCGGAAAACTGTTTTCTGGAACCCACTCGACCTTTGTGGTCAACTCGCAGTCATTCAGCTCGAAATTCCAGTTGATCATTAGAAAAAACGCTGTGAGTTGAGAATATGGTGCCTTTGAAAATGGAATTTGTGATTTAGGGATGGGTGAGTTTCTGCTTCATCATCTTGATTTTGGTGACACTGGCAACAATCATTGCTACAATGCTGACAGTGTAATGATCAAGTTCGTTACTCACTTGAGATCCGGATCCGGTCACCCAATCCTAATCAGTCATCATTTTTTTTGTTCCAAAAAATAAATCATCATCAATAAAGAAAGTTGCTTCATTTTTCTTTTCATTTTCATTTTCATTTCCATTTCCATCTATCTCATCTCCCACTTTTTTATTAACCTTCGTTCACGTTTCAAATGCGATTATCACACCGGCAATCGTCTTTTCACCTCCGCCTCGTCTTCTCTATTTCTTCAACTCTTATCACTGTTTTTTTTTTCGAGACGCGGTTGTCGGTTGCCGTCCCCCAATGTCAGTTGAAACATTGATAAGCCAGCCGCATTGATAAACCGAGGCATTCCGTTTTCTTCATTTCAGTTTGATGATCGTTTTGTCACAGTTTTATGTGTGTCTGTTTTTTTTTTTTTTCATTTATATATGAATTGACTTTTCAGATGGATTTCAGCCATTTGCTTTTGGTAATTGAAAACCGAGAAGTGACCGATGAAGAACTTGAATCTACAGACCACCAAAATCATCAGCAGAGAAGTCGAGAGGAGTACATTAGAGAAAGTGTTCATATCGCTGTAATTCTTGCAAAATTTCTTCGTTTCAAAAAAAAACAATTGATTTCTCTTCAGGAAGAAATCTGCTATCTGCTAACCTTCATCTACTTCATAATCCGGTATCTACTGATAACTACGCGGCAAAAAACACTAGAAACTATTATGTATTAAACCGTTTTCTTTCTTATCATTTTTTTTTCTCATCCAATAAATCGTTGAGTCTCTGCTTTCTGCAGCATTTTCCAGAACTCCGTGACATCACAGAGTTTGCTCACTGAAAAAGGTGTCAGATTCCGACACTTCCGTGTGTGACAAATCTGTTTTCTTCGACATGCGGCCTTCTCCAATTAGTACCAAAGAACAGAGGTCCTAGAATTTCCGCATAACCCATATCCTATTCCTTTTCACATGACCAGATGTTCTAGCCATCATTTTCAGTTTTGTCTTTCTAGTTTTCATTTTTTTTTCATTTCAGAATGGCCCCGGTTACTGTCATTGACATTGAGGGAAACACCAACTTGACTCAATCCGAGTCAAAATTTGAGAGCTATGTGACAAATAGAAATCGTCTTTTTTGCTTGGTAAGTTTTTTTTATATTTAATCCCTGAAAACTCATGATTAATACTTTCAGAGCTTCTCAATGTGCAGCCTGCTCATTGTCTACTTGTACTTTGTTTTCGAGTCAATGTTCAATCACGATTGAGTCCTACAATCCTACAATCCTTGCATTGAAAAAAAAATGATTAAAAATATAATGAAATGAATGTTCTATATTTATTGAAATGTCGAAAAACGGGCTCAAAATAGGACACACCGCGAAACAAAAAGTTAGCGCCGGGTTCCGTCCTCGAAGAAGATACCTCCGTCGATGGCGCAGTACTTGGGGCAGATTCCCTTCTCTCCCTCGCCTCCTGGGTTTCCAGCTGGTCCTGGTGGTCCTGGGTTTCCGTCGGATCCTGGAGCTCCTGCTGCTCCTGGTGGTCCCTTTGGTCCAGGGGCGCCTGGAGCGGGAGTTGGACTGGCTCCGTCTGGTCCTGGTGGTCCGGCGGGTCCTGGTGGTCCAGCTGGTCCTGGTGCTGCTGGTTCTGGGTACTTGCTTTCTCCGGCTGGTCCGTCTGGTCCTGGTGGTCCAGCGGCTCCGTCGTTTCCTGGAGCTCCTGCTGGTCCTGGAGGTCCTGGTGGTCCTGGTGGGGATGGGGCGGCTGGGGCTCCTGGTTCTCCAGCTGGTCCGTCTGGTCCAGCTGGTCCATCTGGTCCTGGTGGTCCGGGTGGTCCTGCT
>LR569166.1:0-10252 GCA_900536345.3 Caenorhabditis sp. 39 LS-2015
GATGCCGTTCCCTACTTCAATCCGATTTAGTTGCAGGACAGTGATGACCTTCCTGCCACTCAAGTGCTCAGCAAGGAGGAGTTGGAACAGTTGAAGAAAACGGCCGACGACGAGAAGAAGGCTGCTGCCGCCACCGCCGACGAGTCTGCTCCATGGAATCTGAATGGGAGTGATGCCGTTCCCTACTTCAACGATGTTTAGTTGCAGGACAGTGATGACCTTCCTGCCACTCAAGTGCTCAGCAAGGAGGAGTTGGAACAGTTGAAGAAAACGGCCGACGACGAGAAGAAGGCTGCTGCCGCCACCGCCGACGAGTCTGCTCCATGGAATCTGAATGGGAGTGATGCCGTTCCCTACTTCAATCCGATTTAGTTGCAGGACAGTGATGGCGTCGTGACCTTCCTGCCACTCAAGTGCTCAGCAAGGAGGAGTTGGAACAGTTGAAGAAAACGGCCGACGACGAGAAGAAGGCTGCTGCCGCCACCGCCGACGAGTCTGCTCCATGGAATCTGAATGGGAGTGATGCCGTTCCCTACTTCAATCCGATTTAGTTGCAGGACAGTGATGGCGTCGTGACCTTCCTGCCACTCAAGTGCTCAGCAAGGAGGAGTTGGAACAGTTGAAGAAAGCGGCCGACGACGAGAAGAAGGCTGCTGCCGCCACCGCCGACGAGTCTGCTCCATGGAATCTGAATGGGAGTGATGCCGTTCCCTACTTCAACGATGTTTAGTTGCAGGACAGTGATGACCTTCCTGCCACTCAAGTGCTCAGCAAGGAGGAGTTGGAACAGTTGAAGAAAACGGCCGACGACGAGAAGAAGGCTGCTGCCGCCACCGCCGACGAGTCTGCTCCATGGAATCTGAATGGGAGTGATGCCGTTCCCTACTTCAATCCGATTTAGTTGCAGGACAGTGATGGCCGTCGTTTCAAGATTTTTCAATTTCAAGATCTACGACCCGTTCGACCAGATATTTCGAATCGTTCTCAGTGTGAAGTTTCTGGTGACTCTGCGCTAGAAAAGATCTCTGGATGTTTTCGAGTCAGCCCAAGCCATCGGAGGAGATATGGATGATTTGATGCGCCACAATCCAGATCTGAAACACGACATGCTCAAATCAATCGTTGTGATTCTTGATCTGCTTGACGAGTTGGGAAAGAATCCACCAAAGGGAATTGAGTTGGTGCCAACGTTGACAAAGGCTATGGCCAGAAGCGTGATTTTCACTTGCAACAATCAGAGTTTGTTGCCTGCGGAAGCTTCAGGCAGTGCTACAGAAGCTCCTGCCACTGGAACATTGAATGCTACAGAAGCTGCTCTAGTTAGAAGACCACCATCTGGAGGAGTTGATCCGTCTGAGCATGCCGATGAACGAGTTGAAGCCGATGATCCCCAAGTATGCCTCTGGAATGATGTGCGAGGATGGAAATGGGAAGAAGACACTTGTCACCGCATCTTTAAGACATGGAAGATGCCGGAAGGAATCAAGCTGTATTCGATGCTGCGGAAGCTCTCCCGAATGCTCTGTTGGGAGCATGAGTTGATTCAGACGCTCAAACTTCCAAGCAGGTAAGACTCGTGGTTCTTCGGATCCTATCGTAATCTGTGTTTTTTCAGGCCTCTAGCTCCTCAACGCCATCCACATCATCTACTGCTACTGCTTTGGTTATCCGATCCGTCACAGTGCTATCCGACCCATGTCCCAAGTTTTATGGCCAAGAGGAAACATGTTCATCTGAACACACTCTTTGGTTGCGAAGAGAAAGAGATGCTAGAAGAAATTCTAATATATTATTGTGATTTCGCATTAATTTATAAAGATAAAGACGGGGGAGGGGAGGGAGGGTAAGAGAATAGGTTTAGATGAATTATTACACGCTTCACGTGGGCAGCTCATAAACTTTTTATTCGATATCTGCCAAAGATCGGTCACTCACGTAAAATTACACGTGAGCTGGTGAGAATTTGTCATTTGCAATAATTTTACACATGAGTGGCCGATCTTTTGCAAAAATGAGAATTTCTCTTCTCTTCAGCTGCCTACCCGTGAAGCGTGTAATAAATAACTCTGAGAATCTTATGCGCGGGGTACTGTAGTTGGTCAAGATGGTACTACAGCGGCACAATGGTTGGTTTCAAAGCCTATTCCGAAATGGTGAGATGAAGTTGAGTCAGTGCAGAAGAAATCGTTCCAAAACTGCATTGTGAACCGGGATCAAGTGCCAAAATTTAAATCCGATTTCTCGATTTCTCAGTCTTTTTAATTTTTTCGAAACGTTGTGCTCATACCGCCCTGACAACAAGGGTCGCCACCTGAGAGCAGCGGAGATGCTGGAATCATTACGGATTGTACGGTCGAAACACAACGATGACTTTGAGACACGCTGAGCACATATTTTGATCACGGTGCGGAATTCTACCAGGAAAATCATGGAAAGATTCGCCTGAGAGCAGCGGGGATGCTGGAATCGTTACGGACTGTACGGTCGAAACAACGAAGAACGACTATGCCTTTGAGACACGCCGAGCACATATATTGATCACTGTGCGGAGCTCTACAAGGAAACTCGTGGAAGGATTCTCCGAGTTATTCACGTTTCACGGAGAGGCCACTCACGAAAAATTATACGTGAGCTCGGGATAAATTATCGTTTTCAGTGATTTTTCACGAGTGGCCGATCTTACAGTAGCATTTTAGCCAACTACAGTACCACGTAAGATTCTCTGAGTTTTATACATCAAAAGGTCGGCCACTTACGTGTAAAACAACTGCAAACGACACATTTTACGCGAGTTCCTCCCCTCCCCCGTCATTATCTTTATTAATTAATCCGAAATCACAATAATACATTATTTAGCATTTCTTTCTTTTTTCAGCCAAAAAGTTTGTTCAGAAGCTGTTTCCTCTTGGTCATGGAACTTTGGACATGGGTCGGATAGCACTGCGACGGGTGATGTGGACGGCGTTGAAGAGCTAGCGGCCTGAAAAATCACAGATTACCATAGGTTCCGAAGAAACACGAGTCCTACCTGCTTGGAAGTCGTTGGGGTATCTCCTTGTCATGCTGGCTGCTCCAATCATTCGGTATTCCATTTGTCTCGCACATTGCCTTCTCGCTTCATTCCACGAGATGCAGCAGCGGAAACATTTGCAGCAGATGATATGTGGATGGCGTTGAGGAGCTGACGGCCTGAAAAAACACAGATTACGATAGGATCAGAAGAACCACGAGTCTTACCTGCTTGGGAGTCGTTGGAAGTCACCATTTTGGTTGCCCTTCTTGAACTCATCAGATCCACTGACATGGCACTTTCCACATCGATCGGCTTCAGTCCAGGCAGCGAGGGTGGGACAACATGGGACAACCGGATCGGGTAGAGGTCCGGCAAACCGGCTGGGGCAGCCGCTTCTTGAGCACAACTCCTCCAAATCGTCGTCGCCGGCAACAGAAGATGCTGCAGGGGATTGTGGAAGGGGCTCATCGTCGTCTCCAGTCTCCAACGGCTCTTCTGCATCATCTCTGATCTGACCCTCACGAGACTTGTGGAATGTCGTGAGGCAGAAGTTGATGATGACCGCGACGAAACGGATTGACACTGGCTCCATGGATTGAGTGAAGGGGTCGTGGCGATCATGGCAGCTTGGCATCTGGGTGGCACGAACGTCACGACAATCATCACGATCTAAAAGGATTGAATTAGGAAACAGCAAGCACAGTAATAGATAACTTACGTCAGAAGATTCGTTTCTGAAGTATTCCTCTGGACATCAACTCCCAGTCGGGCATCTGAGTCATCTTCTCGAAGAACAGCTTGTAAACGGAGAACATGTCGCGGCAGACTAGCTTCAGATACTTGTTCATGTCAAACTCCGGAGCGGTTCGTTCTCTTCTTGTTGTGGCCGAATGCTCTACACTGACAATCGCAGATCGATCCGTCAACTTGGCAGCCAGCCGACAGCACTCCTCCATGGTTCTTTCGACTCTTTCCGGCATGTTGTCTCCGAGGAACGGAATGATCTTCTCACTAAACAGGTCGAAGAATGCCTCGTGACATCCAGAAGTTCAGCGCTAACGCCGGATTTTTACAGCAACCATTCGTCTCGAACAGGGCATTGGATTCTTTCCCAACTCGTCGAGCAGATCATGAACCACAACGATTGATTTGAGCATGTCGTGTTTCAGATCTGGATTGTGGCGCATCAAATCATCCATATCTCCTCCGATGGCTTGAGCTGACTCGAAAACATCCAGAGATCTTTTCTAGCGCAGAGTCACCAGAAATTTCACACTGAGAGCGATTCGGAACATCTGGTCGAACGGGTCGTAGCTCTTGAATTGGCGCTTTCCACGAGCATTCAGACACATGGCGATGAACACGTTTCCAAGAGTAGTGATGACATCCTTGCTGTTCGGAAGCTCTTTGCGAAGAAGACTTTAGAATATCACGTATGGAACATGGCCTCTCTGAAGAGAAGCGAGCTCCTCCGGGAATTGATAAACAAAGTTAGGGATAAGATGAGCTGATTGATGGAACAACGACGGCGAATAGTACTCGGCGTTTGAGAGAATGTGCGTCAAAGCCTCTGGAAGGTCTCCCTCCATCAGATGCTTCATGACGTCCTGGAACTGCACGTCTCCAATAGCTCTCTTTATGAAAGTCAGAAGTCCCTTCATCAGTCCGCTTCTCTGCTGATGACACGTGGTTCCAATGTGCTGAACTTGCTCCAACGGTCCTCCCCTGATCTTCGGATCCATTCCAGCTGACGATGGTGCTGGAGCACCGGGTGGGATGAACTCTTCACGTTGCGGCTCTGGCTCTGGCTCGAATGGGATATCGTAAGAGGTGTCGATCACGAATGGTTGATCCTTGCGGCACTCGTTGATTTCATGCTGAAAAATTCAAAAACTAATTTTGACATATGAAAAAAAAACACGTACCACAACGCGATTAAAATAAATCTCCATTCCGTTATTGGCCTTGAAAGCGGTCACTTCAATGGTGGAGAAGAGGTCATCATTACAGAGACGTACTCCAACGGCTTCAATGATTTCAGGCTCGGTGCGGCTGGAACAGCTTCACCGGACATTTAATCCATCGACATCTCATTGTCCTCCTCGTCGACATCCGAATCTTTCGCATCCTCTACTTCCATTGGCTCTTCATCATCGGCTTGGGGATCATCGGCTCCAACTCGTTCATAGGCATGCATGCTGGGCGGAGCAACTCCTCGACTTCGGCTCCTCTCGAATTGACTCAGTATCAGATCTTTTTCTATCCGAGTGACGAGCAACTGATAGTGATCGACAGTCTCAAATCGCTCCACGAGGAACTCCAACGCCTTCAGCATCGTCTTGTTGTCGATGTGGAATTGAATGAATAAAATTATGAAATGAATGAACGAATTGAATGAACGAATTGAATGAATGAATCAATTGAATAAACTCTTCAGAGATATTATCGAAGATGAGAATCGAGAAGTTTCGTTGTGTCGAACACAGACTGGACCATGGCAAGAGTGTCCTTGACGATGTGAGAGCGGAACCGATGACGGTGGAACTTCGAGGATCGGCTTGATCTTGTGATGATGCGATGGAACGTGCTGCGCTGGGGGAGCAGAAGATGGGTGGATCGGAGACGGAGCACTGACTGGCTTTTCCTGAAAACGAACAATTTTAATATGTACTGATTATTTGACTTATGTACCTTATCAGCCATCAATCCAGCCAGAGGAGCGTCCTTCTCCTCTTGTCCCATGCGGTGTGGCAGCGTCGGTTTCACTGGCGAAGCACGACGATTCGGAGCAGTGTCCTCATCCAGCAGATGTTCCGGTGGACCATCCTTCTCTTGAACTTTCTCTTGGTTCGCAGAACTTGTCGGTGCACAGATCTCGCGCTGATTATTTCGGTGGTGACGAGTGCCTCAACGTTCTCAGAGACATACATCCTCTTGACTCTTGTATGCTGTCACGCATCGTCCAGAAGCTGTTCAGCTCCTTGAGTCTGTGGCAAAACCGAGAGAAGTGCAATGGCGGCCTTCGAGTAATCGTTGAGCTGCGGAAGCTTCTTCTCCGGTGGTTGGTAGGCCATCGGGGCAGACTTTCTTGACCACCTTGACGATGTGGGAGCGGAACGGATGACGGTGGAACTTCGAGGCTCGGCTTGATCATGTGATGATGCGATGGAACGTGTTGAGCTGGAGGAGCAGAAGATGGGTTGATCGGTGACGGAGCACTGACTGGCTTTTCCTGAAAACGAACAATTTTAATAAGTACTGCTATTTTTGACTCATTTACCTTATCAGACATCAATCGAGCCAGATGAGCGTCCTTCTCCGTTCCATGCGGTGTGGCGGTGTCGGCTTGACTGGAGAAGAACGACGATTCGGAGCAGTGTCCTCTTCCAGCAACTGCTCTGGTGGACCATCCTCCTCTTGAACTTTCTCTTGGATCGCAGAACTTGTCGGTGCCTGCTCTGGCGGTTCCTCTTCGGTGAGCTGAGCTGGCGGCTGATCGCTGAGCTTCTGGATCGGCGTCGAATACGTTGGAGCAGCGACACATCTCTGAACGGGTGGCGTCGAAGTAACGATGGCCTGCAGACGACGTTGACTGAGAGGAGTTCCAGAGTTTCTTGAACAACGCGATCCAGTGGGTCAGAGCAGTCGTAGTTATGATCCTAAAGAATAAAAATGGGCTCAAAATAAAGATAATTGCACTATACGGAAGATAAAATTTATGTCGGAGAATTTCTTCCTCTGTGTTGTCTTTGGGCTCCGAATCAATCCAGACGGTGTGCTCGTTGGCATCGTGTTTCCTACGTTCTTCGCCATTCTGAGTTCCATCACCATCTTCGCCGGAATCCTCCGAAGATCTTGGGGGAGGGATTTCATAGTCATCCGGATTGAATGCAGCCGGATGGAAGAGACTTGAGTTGTCGATGCGAATCGGAGGAATGACTTCTGGCTGTGGGTAGTAGGTGTCATCCGGTTGGTCATCGAAGAGTGAACGGAGGCGATTCCATGGTAGACGACGACTCCGTACTTGTAGACTTGCGAGAGGAAGGTGATAGTTTGGACGGCCTTTCCAAGACCCATTTCCTCGGCCAGAATGCAGTTTTGCCTGAAACGAGTTTTTAAGATGAACATTCGATTTACGCATTGTAGTGGCAGTACCGCAGCCAGTCGACGCCTTCAAACTGTTACTCTCGAAGCGAGTTCCCATTTTTCCTTCTTCCACTGTTGAAATCCTCGTCATCTTCGTTGTGCTCGAGTTCTTCCATCTCTCCCTCCTTTTCGTCCGTCTTCGTTGTCAATTCTGGCTGTTCCTCGGGTGTGTCTTCCACGGCAGGAGCTGGTAGTAGGTAGAGCTGACTGGATGCGGCAAACTGATGTTGACGGCGGCCGACTTCTGAAATTTCACGAAGAAAGGGTAGAATCTGCCAGTTTATAATTCTCATCTAGTCCCAACCTTACTTAGCCAACCTAATTCCACCCGTCTGTAGCCAAAATGTGCGCGTGGAGTACTGGTCAGCTTCACTGGTATATGGCGACATCTTCCTTTTTCAAGGAAGGCGTGCCACGTCTCGTCCGTCCCCCAGTAACAGTGTGGTTAGGGGTTTTCACCCCGAGAGACACTGTACTGGGAGCTCGGAACCTCAGAGTTGGAGCACAACTCGGTGCGGACATTCCGTGAAGGGTGCACGGCCCTTCACGTTGCCGCATGAGGCCTACAGTACTACAAGGGCTAGTCAGGGTGGAATATCTCCCTAATTTCTTAAAATTTTCTACCCATCGAACCGAATGCTCTCCTACTCGACCTCATGTGCTCCCAGTCCCTTCATAACTCCCAGAGACAGTGTGGTTAAGGGTTTTCACCCCGAGAGACACTGTTCCGGGAGCTCGGGTCTAGGACACACGATGCTCGTAGGAGAGGGACCTAAGTTCTCACGAAACTCTAATCTTATGCTAATTGTGGGGAGACTAGCCTAGTAAAGGAAGAAAACGAGCTCACCGAATACAGTTTGAAGATCCGTGGAGACGATGACGATGGCGACGGCGACGACGGCGTGGCGACGGACGGCGAGACGGCGAACTGCGCGGCGGAGCGACCGCTCTCCAGGTACCCATGTGGCAAGAATGAGCGAGATTTGCTGGGGAGTGGGCGGAGTGACCAGCGGAACAACAACGGCACTCGCGGGCGCGCGTTGCCGCCAATGTCCAACCTGCGCGCTGTTCGGTAGGGCGCGCTTGCATTTGACATTGATTGGGTGCTCTCTCGCAAGAGAGACGCAGAGAAATGCGTCGGTTAGAGATAAATACTCTGCAGGTCTGGTAAATCGATAGGAATTGAATTTTATTCTATTTATCGTCCAATTTCTTTGTATTTTATTCTAGTTTGTTCCAATTTTATTCCGAATTAATTCCAAAAACGGTTTTGGAACTGAACGGAATTCGATTTAACTCTAAACTGGTGATTTTCCAATTTAATTGATGATAAAAGTCAAAGAATGAGTCAAGTTGAAAATGATAAAGTTGAAAATCACAGAAAAGTTGAAGAACGAGTCAATTCAAAGATAATTTCAAGTTGAAGACTTTTGGCCAAACAGATATTCAATTGAATTGCGGGCTTTTTGGTCGGCAAGATTTACGCGCAATTGATAAAGGCATTCATCACTCATAAACATAGAGTTTACAAATTTATTATAGTCTTCTTCTTCTTAATCTTCTTATTGCTCCATCGTCTTCTTGCCAAGTTGGCGGTTGTCAAGAGTGGACCAATTCAAAAAATCAAGTCTGCAAGTCCGTGCGTCGAGTAAATGTCCTCAGACATGTCTTGGGGCGGGACAAAGTCGACAGTGATCGGGTCATCGGAGAAATCGATCAAGTCGTCGACAATCACTTGGAGTTCCTCTGGCTCTGAATCGGCGTCTGGCTCCTGAGCGGCTACTTCTGGAGATTCAATTGCTTCTGCTTCTGGAAGCTGTTCGGGGACCTGAAAACGAACAAAAAATTATAGAATCAGTTGACGCAAACGCTCTCAATAACCAACCTCCGTCTGATTCCACACATCCGCAAACTCGCACCCGTCACCATGCTCATCCGCCTCCTGAATACACCTCTCGACGAGCAGGCTGAACGTCTTGATGCCGGGAAACTTGTCCATGACTCGAACCGACTTCGAGTACCCAAAAATCTGCGACAACTTTGCCAGCGTCTCATCCTTCGCCTTCTGCTCCAACTCCGTCTTCAGCCGCTCCTCCTCTTCCCGTTGCACCTCATCTGCCAACGTCCTCGCCACATCTTCATCAACCTCCAGCTCCGTGGATCTGGATCGAGATTGGGATCGCTCTTGCTCTCCTCCCTCTCCAGATGATTGAGTGGAAGCCGTCGACTCGACAGAATCCGTCGTCGCAGAGTGCTTGGATCTCGGGCGCCACTGACCTTCACTGGGATGCGGGGGGCCATATCTCAAGAGGTGACGAGTAGAAGAGTGCCGTCCGTGGTAGCGGCGAGATGGCGACATTTGATGATGACGAGTTTGCTGATGGTGCTGGTGGGGATTCGGAAGATGGTGCTGGTGCTGATGGTGGTGGTGATGCTGATAGAGCTGATGGTGCGGGTTGTAGTGGTACACGGGTTGATGGTACGTGGTGTTGGGGGGTTGATCGTACTGCAGAGTGGCTATAGGCTGCTGCTGAACTTGCTGAACTTGCTGCCCTTGTTGAACCTGCTCATTCAGATTATTCGAAATCGAGACGTTGGACACCTCCAAACCGGCGCTTCTTTGGAACGGATTGTCCAGCGGACCAATGACAGTTGCCGGCGGGCTCGGAGGAGTTGGCGGTCTGAAATGAGGCAAATATGAAGTGTATTGAACGTTCCAACTGAGACCCCCAATGTTTCCAACTGTAACTTTCCGCAAAACAAAAAAATCGAGTTGCGAAACGTTACAATCGATTTTCTCCAACTCACTCTGTTCCGTAAAGCGGATCGAATCCATTGTCCTGCGTCAGCTCCCCAGACTGGATGACTTGCACAATCCGGGTCCACGACACCTTCTCGGGCACCAACAGCGCCAGTTTCTCCAGCCAATGACGTTGATCCGAGAGGAGCAGTTGGTGTTCCGAGCAGACTCTCCAATCCGGCGATCCCTGTTCACACTCCAACGTCTGCTTGAGGCTCGGTCCATTTCTGCCGAGCGGTCCGTCAATCGGAAACATGATATCGTCGCCGTTGAACGTCGGCATCAACAGTCGC
>LR569174.1:0-20651 GCA_900536345.3 Caenorhabditis sp. 39 LS-2015
AATGCGTATGTTACCCCAGTCTTAGAATATTGTTGCACTCTATTCCATCCAAAATCAAACGATCTCACAAAACTCCTTGAGTCACCCCTAAGGTACTTCACTCGTGTAGTTTTCCAACGCTGCAACTTGTCATATACCTCCTACAATGATCGCTTAAGGCAATTAGGTCTCATGTCACTCAGGCAACGCCGAGTTCTTCTGATTCTTCGAACATATCACGCAATCATCTCTAATATGTGCCATTTCCCTTCCGGTAAAAATTATATCAAACCCGCCCGATCTCCCCGATACCCGTACCTTGTAGTCCCTATAGGTAAAAACCCAAACGCCTTCTTACATCGCTTCCTCCCCCTTTGGAATATGGTTGCTAAATTTTTCCCAAAAAGACTGTCAGGTCAGGCCTTTGCGACGCGCATATGCTCTGACCCCCTCCTCTTACGTTGTATCTCACTTGATCATCCTGACTATTAATGGTCAGACAGATCATTTATTTTTATTTATCTTGTTCTCTCCCCCACTTCCGCTTATCCATCCTTTTATGTTTTACTTTCACATGATAAATAAAATAAAATATCAAATATCAAACGTCGAAGTATTCCGGGAACCGTTGCATACTACTCTCATGTGTTGTCAAGAAGTCCTCCAGAAGACCGACCATCTTATTCATTGCCGATTTCTTCATCTAAAAATTCAAATTGAATAAAATGATCGGCACTGCTTCTGATAACTTACAATTGCTTTATGCTCTTCCGGGAGATCGTTGTGTTGGAGAAGTGGAGCAATTCCAGGAAGTACCATAAGCGCCAACAGTGGGAAAAGGACTTGGTAACTATCTTTAAGTTGCTGAAGGGTGTATGGAACTGGAGCGCGATCCAATTCCTCTACAAATGCTTTGTAGTACTCTTCCATTAGGAAATCAGCTTTTTCTCTTCTGTCTTCAGTTGACAAAGAAGTTACAAACAATCTACCAATGTCTTGTGCAGGGGTGGTAAATGCAACGGTCTGAAAAAAAAAGTAATTACAATTTGGGATTAGGAAAAATTTGGAATACCTGGAAGTCAATGATAGCTTTCAAATTCACTTTCTCTCCGTCCCTTGTGCAGAGAAAATTGGAGCTCCACAAGTCAGAATGCGTGAGAACTGGTCGGTATCCGAAGAATTCACTAGTCGTCGCAAATCTCGGCAACATCCTCTCAGTGCAATAGTATTCTCTATTGATTTCAAGCATTCTACCGACTTTCTCCTTATGTTCTTCACCAAACATTCCTCTAATCATCCATTCCATTTTCACCGCCGCACACTCATCGAGGAACTGCTCAAAGACAATTCCTCCGACTCCCGAACCACATGCAAATTTGGTTTCCTCCTTGCTCAACTTTTCTCCAATTGCTGAGAACGCTGCAGCAGCTTGAACCACTGGAACAAGGTCTTCAGCTGGAATGCTTCCATGAAGGCCGATGCAATGAACATCCGGAATGAATTCAGAGATGATGAATGCCTTGAGTGTGTTCTCGTCGTCAAATGGTTTGAGGGCATAGATCTGAAACTGTTGAAGATAAGGAATTTAATAAGTTCAAATGCTATTCATGTGGTTTCCGGTGAAAGAAACTAAAATTTGATGTATATGTTTTAGTGCTCACTAACCCATTCATAAGTTCTTATCACTAACTAACTACTGATCAGAACCAACTCACCTTAGTGATTGGAATCTTTGGATGCTGTTCTCTCATCAAAATTTGATAAACAGCAACCTCCTTGTTGTGCAGCATCCGAGTCATTGCTCCCAACATCTTGATCCTTTCATCGCTAAGGATATCGTTGCCATTGAAGTCAATCAACTTGGACATTTCCATAAATGGGAGTTGGGAGGAGATTTTCACAGTGAACTTCTCAGGGAGATTGTCTTCAAGTGAGCCGCCGACCCAATTTGGCTCAACTAGCGCTATCTTCGACATGAAGCCCTGAAAAATATAAATCCTCTCGTTTCGGCAAAGTTATCAAATTTACCTTCATGTCTCCAATATTAATCGCTTTTTTGTTCTCTTCAAACTTTGCAGTTGTCCCCAAAGCGTTTTGCATCTCCTCCTCAACATCTTGCCAAGTCACATGAGTTCCGAGAAGGCCATTAGCAGCTTCGTGAAGAGACATGTTAGCAGATTATTGATATAAGTTTCAGAATCCAAAACGAATAAGAATCGCTGTCTTACTCATCTCTTTTATACCGTTTTCACTACCCCTTCTTATCAGCACTTTTCCGGTGATTGCGTGACTCTTCTTCTCCTTATCGCTGGTTTACGGAATTGAAGTGACGACGACCCGGAATCTGTGAAGGTGTACGTGATCTTTTTGGACACGATTTTGAATCCGGACTGAACTGGTGGTGCAGGAAAGCAAATACAATGACGAGGCCAAGTTTCCATGGAAGATCATGAAGACCTTGCTGCTCTACTCCCTTTCTTTTCCTATTATCGATCACACAACATGTCGTGAGAAACAAAATAGCCACCGTTCACTCCCTCTCCAAAAAGCACAACCCTACAATTCATCTTTCAGTTTATAGCTGCCGCGGAGAAGATTATGTGTTTGAGCCCCGAGAGTGCTGTCCACTCTCTCTCTCTCTCTCTCAATTTCCTTCCACGCGTCCCTCTTCCGGCGGACAGATATTTTCTTTTCGGAAATCAAGCGCAAGCCAAGTGCAACGCGTCTGCTTCTATCTGCTGCTATTCTCTTTTCGCGTGCAATGATATAACTGGTTGTCAAGGAGAATCAGTGAAAAGGAGACATAGAAACAACGCATTCTGCCCTCGGCTCGCACTCTTTCTCATCTGTGCATAATTGATTATTTCGATGCAACTGCAATTCCTTTGGGTTTAAGTTTCCGTTTTTGATTTTTTTCAAGAAATTGATATCACCTCATCGTTTACTATTTCCTGACAAGTGTGCCCAACCGGATACCCATTCCGGCCACCGGTCATTCGTCACACATTGCGTCACTTGAAATCGGACCATAGCGGCCGAGCGTGAGGGCAAGCATCTTCTCACATGCCATGTCCTATTTTTCTGCGTCTCTCTCAACTGTCTATCCTTTTTTCTTGCCATTCTCGATGCGAACAGTGTTCTCTCCTTTTTGTGCACTCTCTCTTCTTCTCGCACTCTTCTCGGATGTCCAGAGACGGATAGGTGGCAAATGGCTCGTTACCACTCCATCATGTCGATCCAATCTGTTTGCCTATTGTTAATCGCTGTTTACAAGTGTTTTTTGTTCTCTTACCGCAAAGCAAGGTGTTATTAATTGACATACCTCTTAATTATGTATCTTATTTGAAAATTCGTCATATTTCAAGTTCAAACTTCCACATTTTTCCCTAAAGAAGTCATTCTCTGCATTTATTCCTTCCAACTTTGATTATCTGTTTTCTATTCTTCCGGTATGCTCTCTCTTCCCAAAGGTAACAAAACATCTCTATCGTAACAGTGTGAAACTTGTATTCTCATGTATGTACCAAGACTAGGATTGTTTCTTAGAAATTGGTTTCGTTCTCCACCCTCCCTCCATTAAAGGTAGATTAGCGAGATGCGGTAACAAATCGCGCAGTAGACACGCGTAGCCAAGATGGAAAGTGCTGTGAGATGGAGGAGATTAGATGGTGAACTAATCCCTCCGTTGTCGAGCACATGTCCTAAATCCTAATATGCACGCTTGAGAAGAGAGAAGGTAGTTGGATTAAGCGGTGGACAAGGTCAAGAATTACTCAAATTGGGAAATTACTGTAAGAAATCTATGAGGCATGAAATCCACTGTAAAACTCTCTGAAGTACTTCACGTTGTTTTGAACTAGTAGAACAACCGCTTGGCCTGGACAAAATAGGATGCCATAAACCTACATAAGCCCTTTTTCTCTAGATGCTGCTTAATTCTATGCAATACCTGCAATTAGTCACGGCTAGTAGGGAAAGAAATCCCGAACCTTAATTACCTATTGCGCGTTCGCTAAATGGAATATTAGCGGAACCACGAAAGGAAGTAGAGCAGATGGGCACGAGCGGGCGTAATAGCTCAACCAAGACGGTAGAGCAAAAGAGATCAAGCCGATTAGAAAATGTAATAGACTTACCTGCTAATAGACTGCCATACTCTTTGCTAAATGTTAATGAGAAAGAAAGGGGATGAAAGGGTGAAATAGGCAGGACTAGTAAGTCGATTGTACATATCAATCCGCAAGAACTTAGTATCTCCTTATTACGCATTGCAATTGTCCCACAGCCTAGTACAGGGTAAAGCTAATCAGTTTTTCAAGTGTTAGACACTTCTGATCACGGATTTCAAGTACTGAGAATATTTTTGATAACGATATCCGTATTTGGCTCGATTTAAGTCACGTCCGGACATGAAATAATGACGGATATCACGTTTGTAGTCAAATCCACTACTTATTTGAGGCTGGGAAAACCTGGAAGTTAAGGCAAAGACTCGAACTTTCGGCTAATACTATTTTAGGCTATGGACTCCCTGCGCGGCGTGTAAATTGAATCGTTTAAGCGTTGCTGAATTAAAACGGCTTTTTTGGCAGGAAAAATAAAATGTTACCGTAACTGCAGTTTTTTAATCATCAAATCACACTTACAAAGAAATTTCTCTGTTAATCCGTGTCGCCTCGCTTAGCAATTTTCGGCATGCGTTTTTTGTTTTTTATGTGTCATGGTAATCCCGAACCTTAATTACCTATATTGCGCGTTTACTAAATGGTATATTACCGGTATCAGTAAAAGGAAATAAAGAGCAGATGAGCATGCGCAGGTGTAATAGCGTAACCAAGACGGTAAAGTCAAAAAGATCAAGCCGATTAGAGAATATAATTGACTCGTCAGATGTAATCTTTACTAAATGCCTATTGAAAAGAGAGAACAATAGTAACTCAGTTAATGTATGTATTTATGTATGTCCGTAAAGAACCTGCAGATTTGTACTCCCCGAGCACTCTCATTTTTAGTTTATTATTTGTATTTTTTTAATAGTATAATATTTATTTACTCACCCTCATTTTTCTACAGAATAAACAACATCATGGACAATCTTCCTCCAATGATCCTCAAAAGAACTGGTCAAACTCTTCAATACCTGGATTTGGAAACACAATTGGAAACGTATGTTCATTTTCTTTGTGTTTGCTATAAACTGATTCTCAATACCAGCCTAACTAAACGTGCGGCTGCGCCGCATCAAGCTACCATGGGACAAAATATGAGTCGCAAATTTTTTTGTTAACAATTTTTTTTTACTAATTTTGATCTACTCTCCGCTTTCATACCATTGTTCTTCGGCCCGTCGATTGGGATGAATACGATGGTAGAGTGGTTCACAGGTGAAATGCGGTAGACCTGTCATGATGGCACATATGCCTAGAAGAAGCTAAGATGCGACGTACCATATGTGGGTGTTCCACATGTTCATACCTGAAGAAGTTGCAAAACCGGGGGGATAAAAAACTAAATTCTTTCTTGATGATCTCGGAGCCACTTTTTATTTGTTTTCTTTTGTTTTTGGATTTTTGTTATTTTTTCAGTTCTCTTTTATTTTTTCGTTGCCAATTCGGTTTATATTTATTCTTGTCATTATTTTGCCGTATTTTATTTATTTTCTTCGCAAAATAGTGCAATTTTCAGAAAAAAACCAAAACGAAGATGGTCTCGGGGTCGGCTTCCATTTTGCAGTTTTTTTTTTCAAACTACAATGAAATTCACTTTTTTTCGCGAAAAAACTAAAAAATCTGGGGAGAAATATAATATTTTTGCATTCCCCGTTCAGGTTGTTCTCAGAACATCAAGGAGAACACGCAAGCGGCAAAGAACTACAAAACTTGACAATTTGGGAGCCGCATACAATCTATGTACCATGTTGATTTCTACTTTGTCGGACGCGTCGGACATTGCCGGAACAGACAGAAGAAAACTTTGATAATTTTTTTTGTATTAATGTTCTATAAATAAAGCAGTTGAAAAAATGTAATCTGTTTTCTTTTTGTGAAATCAAAACTCAGAGCGAGGAAAGCAAGCGGAGGGTACAGGAAAGTGTTTGAAACAAGGTAGAAACTGGGCCAGAACGCACTCCAGACGCCGCTCCTTATTCGTATAAATATGTAGGTTACCGCGCATTTCGTCGTCTAGGCATATATGCCTTCATATCAGGTCCGCCTCATTTCATCGGTGAGACGTGTTTGTTTTCTGTGCGCACGCCCGGGGTTCAGGTTCGAATCCGCCTGCTGGCCCTCTGTATTGCACGCAGAAAATGCGCACAAAAATACAGACGGAAAACAGACGTCGAAAAAAAAACAAGGCAATATTTTCCAGCCAAGACGTTCAACAAGACTGCAAAAATCCTTCTGACGACTCATCCAGCGAAACTAAAATAGCCGACAAAACTCCATACAACTTTTCTAAAATTACTGCTGGCGAAATGGCCAATGGAATCTGTACATTCAAAATTGATGAACTCATCAGCTGGGTATTCAAAGATGGAACTGTGACAGTCAAGAGATTTGACGATGAAAAGAATGTAATGGCAATGAAGGAGTTCAAAAGTGACAAAACTGATGATGAAAACGTGCGAACTTTGTTCAGGTTTTACCTGAACAGAAAAGTAACACGTATTACCACATTGGAAGTAGGGGTATGTTTGTGAGCCTATCCTAAGCAATTCTTCTTATATTTCTCTAAAAATTTCAGAGACTTTCGGAATGTTCTTTGATTGATCACTTTCTAGACGTTGAGAATGTGATTCTTGATACCCATCACGGCCATTTTGAGCTCTATAAATATATCTCAGTTTTTTGCCATCTGACTCTTCGGGATATTAGTGAAGAACAGTCTAAAACTTATAGGGTATATTCCCGTCGAAAATTATTTGCATCTTAACTGTTTTTTTAGATTAGTAAAACCAAGACTATCGACGTTGGAAGCCCAGACTTGAAAAGGTTGGAGTATTGTTTGAATCTGAGAACCTATACACTTAAGATAAACGCACCTCCGGTGTCGGAGGACCAATTAATTCACTTTTTAAAGGTAGAAAAGTTTATTGAAATTATCAAATACCTAAAAGCTTATATTTTGTAGGAATTTAAGAAAATTTGGCTCTACATTCCATTAGACATTCAGATTAGAAACTGGCCGAATTTGGATCGAATTATCGCCCATTTTTCGACATTGCCCGGATGGGAAACTAAATTTTTGTACCAAAAGTACCAAGATTTTTCGGAAAAATACTTATAATTTGTCTTCTAAATTTTCAGAGCTTGCGCGTCAATTCTACATGAACATTATGAAGTAACGGTTTACAATGAAAAGGATTGTCTTCATTTCGAAGTCATGATGATGGGCTTGGCAAAGTATTTTTTTCAAAAAAAAAAAACTAGTAAATAATTACATCATTTTCTTCAGGGACACATTTCCAGAAAAATTGCGTTTATCGCAACAACCGATAGTGAACATTGTTCAGTTTTTGCCTTATGAAGTTCGGTAATTTGATTTGAATTAAACCCAAATTTAAAATTTAATTTTTAGAGAGAAAGTGTACGATGCTCAACCATTGTCTTCACTTGCAATGAACACTCCTCACCTGGAAGCAAATAAATTGAAATTATATTGCGATGGTGGTGTTGTTCGTTCGGCAAAAATGGACGGTCGGAAACTTGTGAGCATGCCGTATTTAGCAGCTTCTCTGGAATCGAATCATTCGATTAAAAAATTGAAATTTGTGGTGAGTTTCGGCAGATAAAAATGCTAGAAACAATTTAGAAATTACCAAATATTATAATTCTAGGGCGTCCTTTCCAATGCCAGCAGCTTCTTTAAAAATGGTACTATTGTGGCGGAGCATCTGATTTTGGATTCGGAGAAGTCATATCCGGAAGATTTCACCCAGATCTTTGCGGTTGGCTACCCGAAAAAAATAACAGCAAACTGCAGGGAAACTGTGAAAAATCTCGGAGAACTGGTGTGTTTTTTTGTTGTTGTTATGTTATTTTTGTTATAAAAAAAGAAAATTTTAGATCAAGAATGTTGAAGTGAGATTTGAAAACGAAGAACCGGCTGTGAAAAAGATCAGAATGGAAGACGACTGAGAACTCAATAAAACACATAATCAAAACTGAAACACACATTATCTGAATTTTTTGTATTTCTAACTGTATCCTTATCCTTGTATCCTTGTATCCTTGTATCCTTGTATCCTTGTATCCTTGTATCCTTGTATCCTTGTATCCTTGTATCCTTGTATCCTTATCCTTGTATCCTTGTATTCTTGTATCCTTGTATTCTTGTATCCTTGTATCCTTGTATTCTTGTATCCTTGTATCCTTGTATCCTTGTATCCTTGTATCCTTGTATCCTTGTATCCTTGTATCTTTGTATCCTTGTATCCTTGTATCCTTGTATCCTTGTATCCTTGTATCCTTGTATCCTTGTATCCTTGTATCCTTGTATCCTTGTATCCTTGTATCCTTGTATCCTTGTATCCTTGTATCCTTGTATCCTTGTATCCTCGTATCCTTGTATCCTTGTATCCTTGTATCCTTGTATCCTTGTATCCTTGTATCCTTGTATCCTTGTATCCTTGTATCCTTGTATCGTTGTATCCTTTTATCCTTGTATCCTTATCCCTGCATCCTTATGTATCCTTATGAATATATTTATTTTTCAATTAATTTCATTTTTCTCTTTTTCCTAACTCATATCGTTTGCAACGATGACATACTTATTTTTGTCTATTTTGTATAATTTTTTTAAATTTTTTTTTCAAGTTGCAGTAATTCAACAACATGCAGACCATTTCTACAGCAACATTGACAACTGAGTCGAGTGATACGTAGGTTTTTTTAATTCAAAAACTTTAAAAAAAAAAGGATTTTTTTTCCAGAATGTCTCGTCCCTTTTCGTATGAATCACAAAGAAACCTATTTTTGCATTTACCGCGGGATGTCAGGTGAGTTGAACTGATTCGTTTTTTTATAATCTCAAGGTGAACTAATTATAGTTATTGAATTTCAGAAAAAATCTTCGATTGAATTGTCCAGTTGCTCAGAAATTTGACAACTTGTTTCCTTACTATATTGGCTTTTTGACCATCAAGCCTTCTGATGACAATCCGGAGGCAATTCTGATTAGTGTCGATGTGACGGACATTCAGATCTTCCGACAAGTCCACAAACTAGGAAATCCAGCTACTTGGAAATTCCACGATAATCAAATTACTGTAACCCGCGAGAACAATCAAAGAGAAGTTTTGGCAACGACAACTTATCATAGTGAAAATACTGTGGAAGAAAACGTTAAAAAATGGATGATGTTTTATCTAAATAGAGCAGGCACTAGAATCCACTGGCTTGAACTTGATGTGAGTGTTAATTCTTTTGCAGTATGTCAACTTTTTTTTAGTATTGTCCGCGGCAACTGATTCCGAGATCGATGATCAAAATTACACATTTTTCACCATCTACTAAAGGTTTAAACGGTGCAGGCAATCCGTTTTTAAAGAAGTTATCAATTTTCCTTATGTCGTTCGAGGGAACTTCTCAAGAAGATGTTTTGATTCTCACCCGATCGGTACATTCAACCCATTCCATGATTTAGACTTATTACATCTAAACTTCAGAAAATCACCGCTCAAATAATAGAGTTTGATGTTATCGATGAGGCAGTCATAGATGTTCTTCATCTTCTATCGCTCAATAACATACAAATAAGTACAAGGCGTGAAGTTTCAAACGAGGAACTTTCCAATGTTTTAAATGTGAGTTTTGTGAAAATTCAGAGTTGTTTATTTTCTTACTAATTATGAACATGTGCCTTTCAGAATTGTGCGCAGATGAATCGACCAATTGGTTTTTTGTTTGGAATTGATTTATTGAGAATCGAAGAAAGAAATGAAATGTTTGAAGATGTCTTGTCCCGGATTCTATCAAACAAATCTTCCGGGTGGACAAAAAAACGTCTTGAAAATAGGTAAATCTATTAACATACATACATAGCTAACAAAAAAATCAGTTGGAAATGAAAAATCGCTCCTAGACCTAAAATAAGTTGTTGTAGATTTTTGAAAAACATTTTCAGGGTGTGCGGTTCACTTGAAAAGGATGGCTATGAAGTGAATGTCTCATTTGGAAAAGCCGCATTGAGTTTTGAAGGGATTCGCTTGCAATTCATGCGTAGTGGGTCAGCGATGTAGGTTAAATAGCTTGTGAGCCAAACTATGTTCCGCACTCTTACAGAGATGATACGCCCATATCCGGGGGAGTCTCTCAATCACAACTCACTGCGACACCCGGAAAGACGGTGAAGAATGGAATAGAAATGGTAATTCATTACGCAACTTACAACTTGCTTGCGTACCATATTTTTGTCATTTAGATTAACAATGCTCAAGTTGTTCAATCCGTCAATGACGTCGCTGCTGATGACGAGGAGCTATCAGCTAAGAAAGCTAAAACTGTAGAGTAGTCTTTTTTTTCATTCACTATGTTTTTTTTTTATTATTTGCATTATTTTCCTTTTGAATTTTGCATACTTTGATTTCGTTTTCATTGATCAACTTGCATTCAGTGAAAGCTTTACCCGCTGCATTTTTTGATTGTTTGAAAGTTCCCCGACCCAACTAACTGTTGCATGTAGGGAAACAATCAAGAACGGAGCGGAACTTTCAGCTAAAATTGCAAAGATTGCAGAATAGCTTTTAAATTTTTTGATTTGATTTTCAATTATTTTGTCCAGTTCAGTAAACATGTCCAGCAAGTTCAAACTGTCTAATTATTTCTATCTTTGCATTCATTCATTTTCTGAGCCATTATCCACTCAAATATGTGTTTGTCTTTTTTCCTTTCATCTGCTGTATTTTTGTGTTTCATGATGAAGATTATTTTTTATTTTGAAAATGTTTTAGTATTTTTCTTTTTCAATTCTAATCGTAACTTACGATTTCATATCTCAAATGCTCTTTGTTTCTGTCTGCAACTTCTAAGTTATTCCAGTTTTTCAGTTAATTATTTTTTGAATGTCTTTAGAAGCAATGGAACATATCGATGAGTAAGTTTTTCAAATTTTCTATGAAAAAAGGCTCTTTAAAAAATGCTTGTTTTACAGAGATCTGATGAGCGAACCACTTTCCTATGAAGCTCAAAAGCAAGTTTTTCAATACTTGCCCATGGAGATAAGGTTCGTTGTTTACAGAAACTTTGATTTCAAACAAAAAATTGCAGAAAAAATTTTCGGAAAAACTGTTTCAGTTCAGAAGCGCAGATGAGCAAACGCACGTTCGACGATAGCCTGCCATATATGTTTCAAGAACTACACGTAACGACTCAATACCCTAATAAAATTTTAATCAAAGTGACTACTTCTGACCATTCTCAATACTCAACATGGATGTTTTTGGAAAAAAAGATTGTTGTCAAAACGTTGGCTCCGGATGGAACGGTATTAGCGGAAGAAGGTCATGTTGGCAAAGGATTGGCTGAAGAAAATTCCAAACAATGGATTGAATTTTATTTGAATCGACCGAACACATCAATTTATTATTGGACACTCCGGGTAGGTATAAATGCATATAATGTGCAAATCAACCAATCATTTGGATTGGAAGCATATCATTTGAAAAAAAAACTAAACTGCAAGGGAACAAAATTTCAGTATCTACCTCCTCAAATAATTCTAATGCACTCCATCAGAGTATCATGGTTTATGCTTTCTGTAGAATGCTTACCTAATATGGAGAATCCTATTTTAAATATTTTAAAGCCTTCAATTAGATGGTTGTATTTAAATAGGTATCGAAACGAATATGCCCGTAATCCAGCGGTACGTTCAAATCTAATCTTAACGTTTCCACAGTATAATTTTTCAGTTGCAATCAGCAAAAGAAGTTGAATTCAGAGTTGACTCATTTGAAAATCTGAGTCAAATTTATTTCCCACTATGCAGGTTTGTTAAGTTTCGTGCTAAGTCTAGTTTTTCCAAAGACGAAACATTGGATTTTTTGAAAGTACTTTGGCAGTTTCATCAATTGTGCAACTAAATTCATTCAGAAATTTTCCCTTGAGAACCAATCCAAAATTCCAAAACTCATTTTTGCTAATGTTGATATTTCTCTAATAGAAGAGGTTATTCGGTCGGTTCGTAATGATTCGATGTTTGAGAAAAAGTACCTTGGGAACAAGTAGGTTTTGCAAAAAAATTAATTCACTTTGAATTAAATCCAGAGCATGTGCAACTTTACAAAAGGAAGATTACGAAATCAATATATTCTCGAAGTTTGATGAAATCTTACTCCAAAAAATGAACACTGGATCAGCTACGTAAGTTTTTCCATTTGATTTTCAAATTATTTTGTTGTATATTCTAGCACTGAATTACATGGTCCAAAAGCAATGCCGTTCATATTGGCTGCTAAAGTTTTTGAGCGACTTTCGATTTCAACACGGTTTGTTTGTTCTGATGAGCAACCTTTAAATTTGTTTTAGAAAAGAAATACATGAAAAAACAAACTTTGACTTCTCATACTATGCTTCTCTTAAAGCAGAAAATGTGCTCCTGAAGTGCGAAAGAGGATCAATTGTAGAAGCAACTGTGGACGGGTCCACGGTGTTTTGTAGTCATATTGTGATGAATTATTTAAAAAAAAACAGTTTCATAGTGAACTTGATCATTGAAGTGAGTCCTTTCAAACCAAAAAATCGTCACGTTAATTTCTTAAGGGAGTCTGGAGTGAAATTTACATTTTTGTAAAACTTCAAGTCACAAATTTGACCCTTAGGTCGGACGCTGCATTTCCAATAGAGTTCTTCGAAAAATTCAAGAGAACATACCCAGTTTCTCTAACAGCGAATTCTCGAGAAACAGTCAAAAATGGGATAGAACTGGTAGCATAGCATTGCTTTGTTTGAAAATGGTAGATTTGTTTTCAGGTGAGAAATGCCAGAGTTGTGCGTTACACAAATGAAACTGATGATGAAATTGGAGAGCCGTCAGCCAAAAAACCAAGATTAGATTAATAGATTCTTAATGTTTCGTGCAGTATTTTATTGTGGGGTGAATGATAATGTTTTCTTATCCAGCATGATTCAGTTATTCTGAAATGGTTCAATTTTGTTAATTCTGTTTTATTTGTTTTTACTTCCTCATTGTCAGTCATTACCCATTTCAGTTTTTTTCAAAATTCTCTACTTGTGGGATATTCTGTTTGTATTTTATTGAAACATGAAATTTCGATTTTACATTTTTTCTCAGTTTTAATTCTAATCGTTTCTCACAATTGCATATCTCACATTTTTTCTATTTTTGACTACTTTTCCTTACATTCACCATTGTTACAGAAACGTGATTATTGAATTTCTCTGAAAGCAATGGAACAAGTCGATGAGTAAGTTTTTCAAATTTTCTATAAAAACGACTCTTTTAAAAATACTTGTCTTACAGAGATCCGATAAGCGGTCCGCTTTCCTATGAAGCTCGAAAGCAAGTTTTTTAATACTTGCCTCTGGAGATAAGGTTCGTTGATTGCATAAGCTTTGATTTCCAATAAAACTTGCAGGAAGAATCTTCGAATGAACTGCTTCAGCTTAGAAGCGCGGATGAGCAAACTCACGTTTGACGATAGTCTACCGTATACGTTTCAACATCTGATCGTAAGAACTCAACACACCAACAGTATTTCAATTCAAGTTGCGACTTCTGGCCGTTCTCAATACTCAACGTGGATGTTTTCGGGAAAAAAAATTGTGGTCAAAACGTTGGCTCCGGATGGAACGGTTTTAGCAGAAGAAAGTCATGTTGGCAAAGGATTGGCGGAAGAAAACTCGAAACAATGGATCGAATTTTATTTTAATCGACAGGACACATCAATTTATTCTTTAAAACTCGAGGTAGGTTTCATCATTATATAATAATTGCCTTGTTATGTCCGTTTTACCGTATTTTTATTTTTTCGGATGTTTTCTGTGTGCACTTTCTTGCGTGCAACATAGAAAACAACCGCGTAACCACTTGCCCATTGCCTGTATTCCAGTTGATACCAAAGGGCAATGGTATGAACGCGGAAAGTTGATCAAAATCAGAAAAAAAGAAAGTTAACAACAACATTTGTGACTAATTTATTGATGTACGCGAGCCTGATGCGGCGCAGCCACACGTTTAAACTGATCATTCTTGTATTATGTTTCCTAATGGAGTACGTGTCTCATTTATTTGTTTAGTTTGTCAGCAGTGGATTAAGAAAAGTGGTAGACCACCTCAACGTGGTTCCTCTTCCATGTCGGTTGCGTGGGGCACTAAATATACCGCGCGTGTCTGCCCATTGAGTTCATTTTCCCGAGTGAATGGGTCGTTCTCCCAAGCTTGAATGCGGCGAAGCTTCAGATGATTCAGGCTGGTTAATGCATTTAAAACAAAAATGAATATCCGTATTTAGAAAATACCATTAAAAACTGAACTGTAAGGAATAGTGACAAATTTAATTTCAGTATCTTCCTCCACAAATTATCCTAACGCACTCTATTGGAGTATCATTGCTTCGTCTTTCTGTAGAATGCTTACCTAATATGGAAAACCCTATTTTGAATGTTCTAAAACCCTCAATCAAATATTTGTATTTAGATGGGTATCGAAACGAGTACGCCTGTAATCGAGCAGTACGTTCAAATCTAATCTTGACCGTTTCTATAGTATGATTTTTCAGTTGCAAGCTGCAAAAGAAGTTGTTCTTTATGTGGGCTCATTTGAAAATCTGAGTCAAATGTACTTCCCATTATCTCGCTTTGTTAAAATTCATGCTAGGACTAGATTTCCCAAGGACGATACATTGGATTTTTTGAAAGTATTTTTGCAGTTTTATTTATGTATAGTTTAACTAAATTAATTTAGACATTTTCCCTTAAAAACCAATCCAAAATTGCGAAACTCATCGTAGAAAATGTTGATATTTCATTGTTAGATGAGGCTATTCGGTTGATTTGTAGTGATTTGATGTTTGAAAAGAAGTATCTTGGAAACAAGTAGGTTTTGTAAAGAAATCAATTTAATTCGAGTTCTATTCAGAGAATGCGCAACTTTACAAAGAGAAAATCACGAAATCAACATCTTCTCAGAGTATGATGAACTATTAATCCAAACAATGAACAGTGGATCAGCAACGTAAGCTTGCCGATTTCATTTTCAAATTATTTCGTTGTATATTCTAGCACTGATTGTGAGTTACATGGTCTAAAGGTATTGCCGTTTACAATGGCGATTAAGGTTTTTGAGCAACTTTCGATTTCAACAAAGTTTGTTGATTTGGTTTTTTTTATTTTTTTTTGAAAATGTGCTCTTAAAATGCGAAAACGGATCAATTGTAGAAGCAACTGTGGACGGGTCCACGGCTTTTCGTAGTCATGTTGTAATGCAATGTTTGAAAGAAAATAGTTCCATAGTGAACTTGATCATTGAAGTGAGTCCTTTCAAACCAAAAAATCGTCACGTTAATTTCTTAAGGGAGTCTGGAGTGAAATTTACACTTATGTAACACTTAAAGTCACAAATTTGACCCTTAGGTCAGATGCCGCATTTCCATTGGAGTTTTTCGAAAAATTCAAGAGAACATACCCAGTTTCTCTAACAGCGAATTCTCGAGAAACAGTCAAAAATGGGATGGAACTGGTAGCATAGCATTGCTTTGTTTGAAAATGGTAGATTTGTTTTCAGGTGAGAAATGTCAGAGTTGTGCGTTACACAAATGAAACTGATGATGAAATTGGAGAGCCGTCAGCCAAAAAACAAAAGTTGGAGGGATAGCTTTTAACTTTTCTAGAATTCACCTAAATTTGTTGAAAAAGTGATTTTTATTTTTTAATTGTATTTTTTAAGTTTTCCATCAATTTTATGCTTATCTTATTCCAACAACATTTTTTTCTTTAACCTATCACGTTATTTTTTTTCATTTTAAATCAGTTCGTTTGCTACGATTGTATCTCTTTTATTTTTTTTATTGCTTTTTAATTTTTTATTTCATGCTCAGAGTACTACTACAAGACAACGGAAAACATCCTACGTAAGTTTTTTTCATGTCAGAAAAAAAAATGTTTTACTAATATTGCTTCCCATTTCAGAATAATGTCGGAATGCCGAATTTCTAATGAATCCATTAAACAATTATTTCGGTATTTACCACTGGAGACGAGGTTAGCTCATTGAAAAACAATTTCTTAAGAAACTTAACTGCCAAATTTGATAATTTGCAGAAAGAGAGTCCGCGATTATTGCTTCAGTGTGAAGAAAAAGTGGAAAAACGAACATTGGATGACATTATTCCTTACAGCATTCCAAAACTAATCATTAAAAAAACTAATACAAATAATATATTTGTCAAAGTTTTCGGATCAAATGATGACCGAAAAACATCGAGTTGGGAATTTTCTGTGAACAATATTATTGTTAGGACATTTGATTCCCAAGGAACAGTTGTAGAAGAGCAAATTTATGAAGGGAGTGCGACGGCAGAAAACAATGTAAACAGTTGGATCGAATTTTTTTTAAACCGACCTGGAACAGTTCTTTGCAAAGCCAAGATCAAAGTGAGTACAACTTTGAAACAAATAATGCGGTTTGCTAAAAACTGTCAGAATAAAAAAATTCAGAAGAAAAATATCAATGAACGATTTTAAATACCTTCAGCATTTTCCTGATCAGATCGTGCGAAATCAATCTATTCATGCCAATCATCTTGATTTAGCAGTTAAAACTTGGCATGAAATAGATTTATCTCTTTTGAATGCAATTAAAGGACCATTCAATAAGCTCTATTTGCGCGGTTTTAAAGAACATCATGCTCAATTGGTATCTAAAAAATTGATTTGTTTTATTTCATTGTTTTTGAGATTATTTCAAAAAAAATTACATTTTTTGCAACTAGTTATGAAACTCTGGAAACAGTATACTTTCCATACGCTAAATGTGTGAAATTTTACATGAATAATGTTTCAAGCGTCGAAACGGTCAATTTTTTGAAAGTGAGTTTTTTGTCTTGGTTTTTTTTAATGAGAAAGGTTCAGTTGAGTTTTTGGCAAGTAGTTGTATAATTTGTATGAAAATGGTTTTTTTCAGGTTTTATTTTCTGGAAACGAGCCGAGAAATGCACGTATGCTAATTGAACAAGATTTTGAAACACTGGAGGAGACTTTGCGCTTAATCCGGAGTGACTCTAGTCCCGAATGGGAGAAAATGTATATTGACGGCCGGTAAGTTTGGAGTTTCCCAACTTTTAAACTTTTTTTTTTATCATACTTCCGCAGAGAATGTCACTTAAAAGAAA
Source organism: Caenorhabditis sp. 39 LS-2015 (assembly GCA_900536345.3). NCBI lineage: Eukaryota > Metazoa > Nematoda > Chromadorea > Rhabditida > Rhabditidae > Caenorhabditis > Caenorhabditis waitukubuli. The sequence continues at coordinate 17,330 of LR569174.1, forward strand.
CAGAAAAGAAGTCAATATTTTCATGAAACGCGACGAACTTTATTTATGTACAATGGAAATGGGTTCAGCATCGTAAGTTGTTATTTTTTCTATAATTATTGCTCGCTTTGTCTAGGCTCGATCCGCCAGCATTAAAAAAATGCCATTCAGTCTTGCTTTTAAGACTTTCGAAAGACTTTCTTATCCAATAAGGTTTGGTAGTTAAGTTAAAATGTTTTGTTTAGTATATATTTTCCAGAGAACAAATTCATCAGCAAAACAACGTTTCTTGCATGTCTCCTTTTAGAGCAAACAATTTGTTTTTGAAATGTGAAAATGGAAAAGTTGTAAAAGCGACGGTAGATGGATTTGAATCTAAAACCTACAGAGGTCTGATTACTCGTTTTACAAATAGAAGTTTTGTAAAAACATTGCGGATTCAGGTAAGCAGACAACTGTTCCTACGTTACTAAAAATTGTTTTAAGGGAATCTGGAATCATGAAGACAGGCATATAAGATTTAAAGTTGAAAATCTTATTCTTGAGTCGGACTTACCGTTCCCTTCGAAGTTTTTTGAAGTATTTAAAGGAAACTATCCAGCTACCTTAACGGCAACTTTTAGAGAAACCGTCAAGTACGGGACCGAAATGGTAGCTTTTAATTTTTCATTGTTGAAGATATCGTTTTTTTAAAGGTGAGAAATGTCAGAGTTGTGCAATACACAAACGAAGTGGATGAAGACGAGGAGCCATCTGCAAAACGAATGAAGTTGGATGAATAGTTTTCCACTCTACGTTGTTGGAAAGTTATTGTATTTCGTATTTCGGCATTTGAATGTTTTCTATTTGTCATAAACAATTTTCTTTAGTTTTTCAAGTGCCTTCAAAGTTATTTTGAGTTAATTATAAGTCGTTTAACACGATTCGATATTTTCACTTTTCTGTATAACTGTTTTTTCAAACTATAACTTTATTTTTAGGCTGCCACGAAACGATGGAAAGCAATACTACGTATGTTTTTAAAAATGTTTTAATATTTTGTTAGGAACGTTTGTTTTATTAAGTTTTAATGAAAAAAATCCGCATGACCAATTTTACTTGTCGTTTCAGAATGGAGTTTGATTGTCCTATTTTTTATGAGTCGCGGAAGCAATTGTTCCAGTATTTACCATTGAGATTAAGGTGAGCTAAAGGGACACTTTTTTGTGAGCTCTTCAATTCCTCGATTTTATGATTTTCAGAAAAACCATCCGCGAAAATTGTTGCAAATTGGAGCAAAAAGTCGAAAAACGAACTATGGACGACACTCTACCATATCAGTTTAAAAGCTTAACCATAGAAGAAACCAATACAGACAGCATACTTATAACAGCTGTTGGATCAGGTGGTGACCTAAAAATATTTACTTGGGAGTTTTTTGGGAATACGATACTTGTAATGACGTGCAATCCGGAAGGAGCAGTTCTAGCAGAAGAGAGTTATGAAACGAACTCAACACCGGAAGAAAGTGTGAAATGTTGGATTGAGTTCTATTTAGACAGGGAAGGAACTATTATTTCTGACGCCAATGTCCAAGTAACTAAAACATTAAAAATGGCTAATAATCTGGTGTTTTCAGTATTTTCCTGGTCAAGCTGTTCTCAATCATTCAATTCATATACGAAACCTCCATTTGAACGTAAACATATTGGATAACGCTGAAATATCTTTTTTAAAAGTGCTGAAAGAATCAATCTATCTGCTCTTCCTAAATGGTTTCAAAGAGCACTATAAACTCTACAGACCGGTATCTACCAAAGCAAAATTGATGTGTGTGCTCAATTCTATTTTTTTGTAGATCATGAATGTTAATTTAGTCTTGCTTACTGTAAAAACTTTTGAAAACCTCGAAGAATTATATTTTCCATTTGCTGATTCCTTAAACTTTCACATTTCTGATATTTCAAGCATTGAAATAGTTAATTATTTGAAGGTGAGTTATTTCTGAATTTCGTTTGGTGAAAACGTTTTCCTCAGGTTCTTTTCTCCGGAATCCAGCCGCGAAATGCAAGCATTATATTTCATCAACGCGATATCTCAATACTTGAGGCGACTATGCGTTTATTAGGGAATGGAACTGATTCTGAATGGAAGAATGCGTTTCTTCACGGCCGGTAAATTTCATTGTTTGGTTGAAAAAAAATAAAAACTTTGCAGAGAATGTGTTTCATTTAAAAGAGACGGAAAAGAAGTCAACGTTTATATAAAACACAATAAACTTCATATATCTACAATGGAAATTGGTTCAGCAGCGTGAGTAGTTTTTTTTTCTTGAATAAGGTTTTGTTTTCTCTAGGGTCATCCCACCAGCTTCGAAACTGATGTCCTTCGAAAATGCTCACATGGTTTTTGGAAAGCTTTCATATCCTATGAGGTTTAGTAGTTGAGTTTAAATAGCTTGGTAAAGTAGATATTTTTCAGAGAGAAGATAAACGAAAAAACAAAAGCTTTTGTGCCTTTCAGTTATCCTTTCAGAGCAAATTATTTGCATTTGAAATGTGAAAATGGGGAAGCTGAGGAAGCAACATTAGATGGATCCAAATTTGAAATTTGCGGAAGTCTGATTTTCTGTTTGGGACATGGAAGTTTTGTGAAAACTATGCAAATTCAGGTGAGCGAATAATTTTTTCTGTGCAAAAACTATTTTAAGGGAGTCTGGAGTGATATAAAATACAATCCAAAAGTTCGAGTTGAAAATATCATTCTTGAATCGGAATTACCGTTCCCGGAAAAGTTTTTTGAAATATTTGAAGGAAACTATCCATCCACCTTAACGGCAACTTGTGAAGAAACCGTCAAGTACGGAGCCGAAATGGTAGATCTGAAGTTTTTTTAGAACATAAAGTTTTCTTGAAGGTGGGGAACGTCAGAGTAGTGCAATACACAAACCAATCGGAAGAAAAAAACCGAGGAGCCATCCGCAAAACGAATGAAGTTGGATGAATAGTCTTCTACTCTGTGTTATTGGAAATGTGTTGTATTTTGCGAAATCCTCATATTGAAGAAGAGGCAGTTTTTATTTTATTTTCATATTTTGCCGTTTTAATGTTTTTCTAAATGTAATAAACAATTTTTCTCCCTAATTGTTTAGGTGTTGTTGAAATTATTTTGACCTGATTATAAGTCGTTTAACACGATTCGATATTTCCACTTTTCTGCAAATAACTGTATTTTTAAACCATAATTTTATTTTTAGGACGCTACGAGACAATGGAAAACAATACCACGTACGTTTTTAAAAATGTTTTAATATTTTGTTAGAAACGTTTGTTTTATTAAGTTTCAATGAATAAAACCCGCATGA
>LR572091.1:0-34522 GCA_900536345.3 Caenorhabditis sp. 39 LS-2015
AGTGGTGACAAACACATTTGTGCTGAAAATGACAACCGCGGAGTTGAATTTGAGTTGATCTGGACAATATAGACAATCTGAAAGTGAACGGAACTTGAATTAGGTGATAATTCTCAAAACTGAGTACTATGGGACGATTTCTAAAAAACGTTCATTTTTAGTGGTGACAAACACATTTGTGCTGAAAATGACAACCGCGGAGTTGAATTTGAGTTGATCTGGACAATATAGACAATCTGAAAGTGAACGGAACTTGAATTAGGTGATAATTCTCAAAACTGAGTACTATGGGACGATTTCTAAAAAACGTTCATTTTCAGTGGTGACAAACACATTTGTGCTGAAAATGACAACCGCGGAGTTGAATTTGAGTTGATCTGGACAATATAGACAATCTGAAAGTGAACGGAACTTGAATTAGGTGATAATTCTCAAAACTGAGTACTATGGGACGATTTCTAAAAAACGTTCATTTTTAGTGGTGACAAACACATTTGTGCTGAAAATGACAACCGCGGAGGGGAATTTGAGTTGATCTGGACAATATAGACAATCTGAAAGTGAACGGAACTTGAATTAGGTGATAATTCTCAAAACTGAGTACTATGGGACGATTTCTAAAAAACGTTCATTTTCAGTGGTGACAAACACATTTGTGCTGAAAATGACAACCGCGGAGGGGAATTTGAGTTGATCTGGACAATATAGACAATCTGAAAGTGAACGGAACTTGAATTAGGTGATAATTCTCAAAACTGAGTAATATGGGACGATTTCTAAAAAACGTTCATTTTTAGTGGTGACAAACACATTTGTGCTGAAAATGACAACCGCGGAGGGGAATTTGAGTTGATCTGGACAATATAGACAATCTGAAGGTGAACGGAACTTGAATTAGGTGATAATTCTCAAAACTGAGTAATATTGGACGATTTCTAAAAAACGTTCATTTTTAGTGATGACAAACACATTTGTGCTGAAAATGACCACCGCGGAGGGGAATTTGAGTTGATCTGGACAATATAGACAATCTGAAAGTGAACGGAACTTGAATTAGTTAATAATTCTCAAAACTGAGTAATATGGGACGATTTCTAAAAACCGTTCATTTTTAGTGGTGACAAACACATTTGTGCTGAAAATGACAACCGCGGAGGGGAGATTGAGTTGATCTAGACAGAATGGACAATTCTTCTGTAGAAACCCAATTCGTCAACTCTGTCTCATTCCCAGAAAATCAGAAGACCTAGAAGCGCTTTATCCAATTTTTCGTCTCACTGATATCAGAAAAATCAATAATCATTGAAGTTGTGACCATAATAAGAATGTCCATTTTCACATTAGAGCACGTTTTTCGGTGATTTTTTTGAAACTTTTTTTAGAAAATCGAAAATTTGGAATTTTACTCCCTAAATATTAGTTGTTAGCCTTACACGGCAGTTGAACCGGACATCGGGCGCAACGACGCTCGACGACCTGCACATCTAACTTTAGGCGGCGATTCAAAAACTGAGTTTTTAAGGATAAATAAGGACTTGAAAAAATGGTTTTTCTGCATTTTCATTTCACAAACGAACAATTCCGTCCAAAAAAAGTGAAGAATCAGTCACATTTTAACAATTTTAAGGAAAATTATTGATTTTTCGCCAAGTTGTTGACAACAATGTGTGATTTACCGTGCCGGTGTTTGCGGCAATACACGAAAATGGCAATGCAAGCGTGCTCTATCACGAAAATTTAGGATTTTCGGACAATTTTTAGCTCAGTTATTTTTCGATACGGTGTCGTTGCGCCTTTTGTGAAGGGTTTGTTCTCGACAACATGCCGTACCTTATTATTGTTGTGTAAATTTTTTAATTTGTCGTATTTTTTTTTGAAAATAATAAAAATGATAAAGAGATCAAAAACTATTTGATAACAAAAAATGAGTCTAAAAAACTGGAAACTGGAGACAAACTGGAGATAAAAACTGGAAACAAACAAAAATTCTAGTCTAGATTAACAAGAAAATTGTGAAAAATTATGGAAAATTAGAGAAAAATAAATGGGAAAAATCTGAAAATTATTGGAAAATTCAGCGAAATTTCGAGAAAAATTGAAGAAAATTCTGGAATAATTTTTAAACATTCTGGAATAATTTTTAAACATTCTGGAAAATTCTGAAATTGTTTTTCAGTTATTTTACCAATTTTGAAAAAAAAAATTAAAAATCCCAAAAAAAACTAAATTTTTTTTCAGTAATTCTGCAAAAATTCAACAAAAAATTTCAAAAATTCTAAAAATTCCTGATCAATTTTTCAAAAACTTCTAGAAAATTCCTGGAAAATTTTCCGATAATTTTGATTAATTCCAATTTTTTTAGAAAATTCTAGAAAAATTATTCAAGAAAATTCTCTCGGAATAACTTTTTTTAAATTCTAGATAGTTCCAAAATAATTCATAATCATTCTAAAAAAATGCTGAACTTTTTTCAGTAAATAATTCTACAAAAATTTTAAAAAAATTCAAACTTTTCTGCAAAATTTCAAAAACAAAAAATTCGGAATTTTCCAGAAAATTTCTATAAATTTTTCAAAAATTTCTAGAAAAATCCAGGAAATTTTCGAATATTAAAAAAATTTTTTTTTTAGAAAATTAAAAAATTCCAGAAATTCCCAAATTTTTCAACAACAAATTATCCAGAATTATCTCTAAAACCAGAATGTTGGTTTCGGTGTTCTCGGCTCCTTGATGCCCATTTCATCCATGATTTCCTGCTCGAAACTCGCCACTTTTGGCATGTAGGTGCGTTCGAGGACCACGTCGGCCGGCGTGTCTTTTCCTTCGACTTCTGCAGAAAATTGGAGATTTTAATTGGTTTATTTATTGCAAAAATTGAACTTTTAATGTTGAAAAAAGATAAAATCTTGCACTTCTAAAATTATGAAAATAATTTCTAAAAATTTCTAAATTTTAAAAAGATGACATTTTTGGTTGTCATTCAAATTCAACTACCTATTTTGATTTTTAAATTTACGTTTTAAAATGACTGAAAACAAAAAATCCACAAACCGATATAATTCTCCGGCTGCAGATACTCATAGGTGACTTTCGCTTGTGACGGAATCGGAATTTCGTATCCGCTCTTCGTCGACACCCGGATGTATTCGTCGCCAATGTTGTTCAGTTGCCATCTGAATTTTAGAAATTTATTTGAATTAATTAGAAATATAAGAAAAATGAAAATTATTTAAAAATTTCAATAAATTAGGGGAAATTTTACAAAATTTATGTCAAATTTTTGTTGAAATGTTGTACGAATATTTTTAAAAAATTAAAAAAATTTCTTGAAATTTATATAATTTATCAAAATTTTTGAAATATTTTTTGAAGAATAAAAAATTAAAATACCAAATTTAAAAAAATTATTTTAATTTAAAAAAAAAACTAAAAACCAACCTGGCCTCGCACGGCTGTTCGTCATTCGGATCCACGAGTTTCACCTGGTTTTTCAGCACTGATAGGGGTTGTTCTTGCCATCTGAAACAATGTGAACTGATAAAAATTTAAAAAAAAAATTGTCTCTAACATAAATAATATTTTTTTTAATTTCCAACTAATTTTGGTATTTTTCTCTTAACTTTCAATCTGGCCCTATATTTTGAAAAAAAAATCAATTTTTTAAAATAAATATTAAAACATTTTTTTACTCAATGGTCATTATGTAAGCGATAAAAATTCCAAAAAATTTAAAATTGTCGTTCAAAAATATTTTTTCCAATTTTGCATAATTCTAACCTGAGCGTCTTATCAACTCCCAACTTCTCGCTTCCTTCCATATCTTCGCCAAGTCTCGTATGCAGACCGTCCACAATTACCTAAAAAAATTAATAAACTCAAAAAATAATTTTTTTTGAACCCACGCACCTCACTGGTGTCCCTGCTAATCGACAGAATGAGTCCCTGTCGTCCTTTGTCTTTTCCGACCATAACTTCGACCAAATCTCCCGGGAAAAACGTCCATTCTTCGTTGGACATACGCTTCGAATCCGGACGGCGGAGACGGAAGAATTTTTGGGACAATCTGGAAGATTTTTTAAATTTTGGGGGAAAAAATTAGACTTTACAAAATAATATCAACAAAAAAAACCTTGAAAATATTTTTTTTTTAATTTGAAATTTTCCCAATTTTCACTTCAATTTTATTTTAAAAAAATGTTGAATTCGGTGCAAAAATTACAAAATTCATTTTTTTTTTTGATTATAAATAGTTTAAAAATTGAAATAAATTTAATATCTTTAAAATTTAATTGTTCCAATTTCCCTTCTTTCTTTAAATTTTAAATTTGGGATAAAAAATTGAATTTTGAAAATTGAAAAAAAAACGGAAAATTATATATTTTTTTAATTAAAAATCAATTTTATTTTTGAATTAATTCAATATTTATTTTAATTTAATTTTTTTTTGATATTTAAATTAATTAAAATTTTTGTAAAAATATTTTTTTTTAATTTGAAATTTTTCCAATTTTCACTTCAATTTTATTTTAAAAAAATGTTGAATTCAGTGCAAAAATTACAAAATTCATTTTTTTGATTATAAATAGTTTAAAAATTGAAATAAATTTAATCTCTTTAAAATTTAATTGTTCCAATTTCCCTTCTTTCTTTAAATTTTAAATTTGGGATAAAAAATTAAATTTTGAAAATTGAAAAAAAAACGGAAAATTATATATTTTTTTTTAATTAAAAATCAATTTTATTCCTGAATTAATTCAATATTTATTTTAATTTAATTTTTTTTGATATTTAAATTAATTAAAAATTTTTAAAAAATATATTTTTTTTACTTTACTTCAAAATGATTTTTTTAATTTTGAAAAAAATCAACTTACTGTGCCGTCAGATACTTGTCACTTCTGTGGATATGATCCGACAGTTGTTTGTCCTCCCACGGACGGCGATGCGATGGAACGTAGTCATCCGGGTGCACGTAGTACATTTTGATATCCGGGGCACCAAATCTGGAAAACAATTTAAAATTAATTTTTTCGCAAAAGGTAATTTTTAATTTTATTTTCAATCAATTTGTGAGCTAAAATTTGATTTAAAAATTTTTTTTTTTTAAATTCTAACTTTATGCATTCAATTCTTCAAAAATTTTATAAATTGTTAAAAAAATATTAGATTAATTTTAAAAAATTGATTATTTTTTTAAAAATCTCTTAAATTCAATTTTCAAATCAAAAATAAAAATCCATACCTATCCCCGAACACTTTTCTCGGCACCGTCCGTTTTGTGCGTTCCATGTATTCATTTGGCATATGACGAGCATAATCCAGATCGACGAATGGCTTACGGGGAAAACGGAGCACTCGGCTGGTCAGCATCTGGAAAAATGGAGAAATGAAAATTGAGACAAATTTAAAAAATAAATAATTAGAAAAATAAATAAGAAAACATTAAAAAAAATGAATAATTACATTAAAAAATTAAAAAATCCAAAAAATCTAATTAATTTTGCAATATTTTAAAAAATTGAATTTTAATTTTAAATGTCCAGACAAAAATAAAAAAAAATTGAAAATCTAGAAAGCAAAAATAAATATTAAAAAAATTATTTTACATTTGAAAATTAAAAAAAAATCACTTTATTAATTATTTTTTAAATAAATTGAATTTTTTTAATTTTTTTTTTAATTTTACATTTTAAAATAAATAGTAAAACAAAAAAAATATATAAGTGAAATATTTCAAAGTCTCAAACTTCAATTCAAAAAAATTTAATTAAATTTGAAAAAATGAAAATAAAAATCCTTCATTAAAAAAAATATATACACATTTCGAAAAATAAGAATCCAAAAAATTCGGTTCTGAAAAATCAGAAAAATCCCGTTAATATAATGGTTATTATGCTGGGAAAAAAAAGAAAAAAAGCGGAAAAACGAAATAAATTATGTCAAAAATTTGAGAGTTTGGAGGGGGAGAAGTGGCACAAAAATACCGAAAAATACCGTAGAAAATGCGTAAAAATTCGAATCACAGTTTTAAAAAGGCCAATTTTTCACAGAAAAAAATGGATAAAAATTAGGAGAAATGGGTCTCACAGCAAAAAAAACTGACTCATCCAAGACCCACATCCATGCACATCATCACCAAAAATCCGATAATGCAGCCCAGCGACGCCAATTTTCCGTTTCCATTCCGCTGCGCTTCCGGGATGATGTCGTCGACGACCACGTAGATCATGGCTCCTGCAGCGAACGCGAGGGCGTACGGTAGGACGGGTTCCATGAAAATGACGGCCGCCGCGCCGAGCAGAGCAGCGATCGGCTCCACCATTCCGGATAGTTGACCGTACCAGAACGCCTGGGGAAAAAATGAATTAATATAAATTTTTTTTAATTGAAAATATTATTAAAATTCTTTTGAAAAATTATTTATTTTTTAAATTTTTCATTTTTTTTGCAAAAAAATTATATTCGACAGTATATTTTTAAAAAATTCAATTTTTACTCATTTTCAATTTAAATGTTTGAAATAACCTTTTTTCCTTATTTTTTAGAATTTTCAAAGTATTAAAAATTAAATTTTTAATTAAATTTTCAAAAATATTCAAAGAAAAAAAAACAAAATTTTTGTTGAAAAATTTGAATTTTTTTAATTTCCAGAAGGAATTCAAATTCCTAAACTGAAATTTATTTACATGAAAAATAATGCAATTTCGCAATTTTAGCTGCAAATTTTAAAATTTGAAAAATACATTTATTATAATTTTCTAAATTTTAAAATGTATTTTTTTAATATTTGGAATTTTTTTATTATTCAGAATATTTCGAATTTTTTGAATAAAAATGCAGGAGAATATTGGAATTTTTTTTTAATTTTTTGTAATAAATTTTAAAATGACAAAAAAATAATTTTCGAAAAATTTTGAATTAAAAATTTTTTTAAACCAACTCAAAAAAATCGTTTTTTTGATCCCATTTTTCTAAAATTAAAATCAAAAATCACCTTCAACTTGGAATGCCCAAAAGCCGCCAGTGGCAGCGAGACGGCGAGTCCTTCTGGGAAGTTCTGGAGGCCGATTCCGATGGCCAGGTTGAATGCCGACTCGAATGTCGCCGTTTTCGTTTTTCCAGCAGAACCGAAACCGACACCAACAGCGAGACCCTGAAAATTAAATTTTCAGCTGAAATTTGATAAAATGCTCTATTAATTTTGAAAAAAGTGCAATTTAATTTTTTTTTTCAAATTTTCCTACCTCCGGAATATTATGCACAGTGACTGCCAAGATGAGTAGAAGGATTCGTCGCCACGATTGACGGTAGTCTTGTTCCTGAAAAATAAATATAAAAATTTAAATCAAAAATAATAAAATCTGAATTTTTATGATTTTCAAACTGAAAATTGGATTTTTAAAATTTTAATTTAATTTTTTAATTAAAAATTCAAAAAAAAATTCGTGCAGCTAAAAAATTCAATTTGCCTGCCTTTTGTTTAAATTAAAATATTACACATTTTAAATTTATTTTTCTCTAATTCCAAAAATTAAAAATAATTCGGAAATAAAATTTTCATTTTTTAAGTTTAAAAAAAAAAACAGAAAAATCCGGTAGCTATAAAAAAAATTGAATATGTTTTTTTTCGATTTTAACATTAAAAATCTGTGATTAAATTGGAAAATTTTAATAAATTTTTTTTTTTTGATGAAAAATTCTCAAATAATTTTTTATTTTTCAATTAAATTTTTGCAAATTAAAAAATCAACTTTTTATTAAATAAAAAAATTATTTTCAATTTTTAATTTTCAAAAAACCCACCGGAATGACATCCGGCCGACTTTCCACTGTATCCGACTGTTTGTCTCTCTCGCGATGCTCCTCATTGACCGAACTGCAATAATGCCATAAAATATTTTTAAATTAATTAATTAAATTTTAAAAATTAGTATATGGATGATATGGAAAATTAGAAAGCGGTGTGTAATTCTCGACAGGAAAAATGTGTAAAATAATTTTTTTTTTTAAATAAAATAAAATAAGTTAAATCTGAAAAATTAAAAATCAGAGAAAAACAGGTGAAAATGACGTGTTCAGAATGAAATTTAATTTTTGATACATTAATTTTAAATTCAAAAAAAAAATTAAAAAATCAAAATTTTGTGGCTTCTCGTGGGTCATGCAATTTAGAAAAAGCTTTAAAAATTAAAAATTTAATTTTAAAAAAATGTGCATTGTGCAAAAGTTAGAAAACACTGAAAATTCAGAGAAAGGACGGACAAAACTGAGAAAAAATCCAAAAAATTCAAAAAATCCACGAGAATCCAGGGAAAAATCTCCGATAAATTGCTCATTTTTCTCTATTCAAAACGCGTCATTTCTCACCTATTCTTCTCCAATTTTCCATTTTTTCCATCGGATTTCGCGGTTTTTTGGCGGCGTCGAACTCCGGCTTTCGGCGATTTTTCGGTGGATCTAGAGACAGGGAAAATGGCGAAAAAAACATGTAAAAATCGGGAAAAAATATTAGCAAAACCATACACACACACGCACGCACACGGAAATTGTGAGAAAATAAATTTGAAAAATTCCCAAAAATCCAGAAAAAAAATGGGGGCTAACCGTGCAAGAGCTGCGACATCAAGGTCCTCTCTGGCCGGCATTAGGGACATTTCCGTGTCGGATCTGTGCTTCGGAGGCGCCAGAAGGGAAGACATTCCCGCGTCACCAACGCATCTGGAAAAAATATGAAATTTCACTTTTCTAATGAATTTTTTAAAATTTTATTTTTATTTTAAATTAAATTCTGATTTATTTTAAAAATTAAAAAAAAAATCTGTTTTTGCCCAATTTTAAAAATACTTAACTAAATTTAATTTTGAAAAATTATTCAAATTATCAATTTTGTGTTAATTTTTTAACAAAATTTCTATCAATTTTGAAAATACTCAAATTTAATTTTTTTTTGCAATTATAAAATGGTTTTTTCACAGAAAATACAATTTTGACACACTTATTTGAAATTTTTTTATTTAAAAAAATTCAGTCAATTTTAATAATTTTATTACAAGTTTCATGAAAATCAAGATTTAAATTTCATTTTTCAAAAATTTCATAAAATTAATATTGTTTTATTTGATTTTTTTTCCAACAAAATCGAAACAATTCTGAAAAAATTCCAAGCTTCTGTTTTTATTTTTTTTTAAACCTTTATTTTTTTTTAAAGAAAATTATAAATTTTAATGTAAAATTAATTTTTTTTAATTCAAAAAATTGGAAAAATATTACTTCATTTTTTTTAATTCAGAATTTCCCAAAAATCCCCAAAATTTGATAAAAATAATTTTTAAAAACTCACGAAGGCAGTAGCGTATCAGCCAAGTGGACAAATCCGGCTCCGACGGCAAACCCGATGGCCACTGGGACAAATGCCCATTTTTTGAAATCCTCTTCGGCGATTTCGATGGCAGGGGCGAGGAGGGACCAGAAGGAGGCGGCTGTCATGACTCCGGCGGCGAATCCGAGAGAGACGTCTGGAAAATTGAAAAAATTCAAACTTTTCGGTTTTTTTTAGAAATTCTAACGCAAATTTCAAATTTTTCAAGGTAAATTGCATTGTAAATAAACTAATAAAATCTCTCTTTATTGCTATTTTTTTAAAATAATTTCCAAAACTCACCCAACAATTTCTTGCTCTGATGCCTCATGACGAATACCAGTGATGCTCCGAGCGCCGTGACTCCCCAAGTGAAAGTCGCCGCCAAAAGGGCCTGGTAGATCGGGTTTATGCCCCGGATCATGGCTGGAAATAGAGGAAAATTAAGGAAATAGTTAGGAAAAATTCTAAAAAAAAATAGAAAAAAATTAGAAAAAAAAATGAGAAAAAAATTGAGAAAAAGTTTAAAATTTCACCAATTTTTTTCAAATTAAAAAAAAAATTATTTTTAAAAAATTCAAAAATTACGGAAAACTAAAAACTAATCAACAAAATTCAAAAAAAAATTAAATTTAAAATTTTGAAAAAAATCAAAAAAAAATTTCACTAATTTTTTGCGGAAAAAATTTAATTTAATTTAAAAATTGAGAAAATATTAAATGAAAATTAACAAAAATTTTAAAAAAAATTAAAAAATTTTGGAATTAAAAAAATCTAAAAATTCTAAATTTTTCAAAAAAAATTGAATAAAATTTTCAAAAAATATTCTAAAAAATTCCAAAAATCCTAAAACTTCAAATTGAAATTCCCTCCATTTTTTCTCACTTTTCTATCAATCTTCCACTGCGAAAAATCGAAAAAATCACAATTTTCCTTAAATTTATAAAAAATTCAACATCTCCCAATTCTAATCGATTTTTCCCATTTTTCAGTGTTCCGTCACTATGAAAAAGCTCCAATAACTTGTTTTAAAGCCAAAGAAACCCCGAAAACATTTCAAAAAATCAATTACCACTAGTTTTTCAGATACTCATCAAAAAATCGAAAAATCGTTTAAAAATCAATAAGTTTTCCAATTTAAAAATGAAAAATCAATCATCATTCTTATATAATAACTTTCTAATTCTGTCCGGATTTCCGTTTTTCCGTTTTTCCGTATGTCCGTTTTTCCGTTTGTATTTCTGTGCGCATTTGACCCGGTCACGTAAAAATCAAATGTTACTCACGCGGAAATCGAACATTTTCAGAAAAAAGACGCGCCAGCCTGATGCGGCGCAGCCGCACGTTCAGGCTGGTAATTTGATAAAAACCTAAAATCCCCAGCTGGAAAAAACCATCAAAAACCAAATAAAAGCCCCCAAAAACAAAAAAAAATAATTGCAAGTTGGCAAAAATCGCATTGTCCGCAAATTGTCGTCAACTCTTGCGCCAAGTCCGCAAACACCAAATGGTGAATTTTTGACGCAATTTGAACATTTTTCCGATGAAAAATGGCTTTTTCCCCGGTAAAATGCTTTATTATGTACGTTTTGGGTGTTTTTTGCGTCAGGAAGCTTTAAATACTGGTATTGGCGTAGGAATTACACCGATTATTTGGGGAAACAGGTGGAATTTTGGGATTTTTTAGGATTTGTGAAAAAAAACAAAAAAATCTGGAGAATTATGCGTTTAAAACAAGTAATCAAGGTTCCTGCTCTAGGTGAGCACTCTGTACTGTCCTTCGCACGCCGAATAGATGATTCCGGCGTCTTCCATGTCGCGGAGAGTGGTACGGAGACGTTCCTCGGGGACATTGCCGCCGACGCGATGGAACAGCTTCTGGAATGTGACTCCGTGCGATTCGTCTTCGAATTTCACGAGCGTTTCTTCTTGGCGAATGCAGGCGCGGATCTGAATTTGTTAATTTTTAATTTCTTCCAAAGTTTCGCAAAAAAATGCCGCAAACCTTGGCTCTCAACGCATTATTCGACGTTTTCGGTGCCGGGGTGTTGTTGACCGACGATCCGGATCCAGATGACGACGCCGACGCCCAGGAGGCATCCAAAGGCTTCGGGGTGCTCGGTTCCGGTTTTATTTCGATATTTCTGGTGATTGGGGTGTTTCGGAGGTGCGGATTGGTGGGAATCAGTGGTGGAATCGTTGACGGGGTGACTGGTGTTGCCGACGGCGACGGAGACGCTCTTCGCTTTAGGGATGGCGTTTTTGGACTCTAGAATATTGATTTTCTCATTTTTCACAGAAAATTTTCAATTTCTTTGCGGTTTTATGTCAATTCAAACAGAAAACCACTGAAAAATCGAAAATTCTCCGTAAAAATGGAGAAAATCAAGATAATCATCGTATTTTGTAGTTTTTCATTTAAAAAATGAGATCTCACCAAAATCGACTTGGCGGTGACAAATTCCGGTTGAAACCTGCTCGACGGCGATGCCAACATGCCATTCCAACCGTCACCCTGGCCATTTCGCATTTTTTGCATCACGTTCTGAGAAAAATCGTGTTTCAGTCAATTTTTAAATTAAATATTCAAAAACCACAAACTTTCTCGAAAAACAACGCCGCCGCCTTGGCTTCTAGCTTGAAAATTTCGAAATCCTGATCGTTTGCCAATTTTTGAATCAAATATGCCAGGATTGCTGAAAAAACAGATTTGAACAATTTTTGGTCCGATTTTTACATTTCTGTCCATCGACATTCTTCAATTTTCCAATAATTCGAACCCGGACGTCTTCTTCAAGATTTGTGTCGATGTATTTGGTGCTGCCGTCCTAGAAACAAATTTTTTTGAAAATTAAAAAAAAAAAAAAAAATTATTTCTCACATCCGGATTTCCAAACTGCAAAACATGGAACGTCTTCTCGGATTCTTCAGGATCATGCATTAAATAATCGGTTTTTCCGCCTTCACTGTTGATTTCCATGATGACGCCGACGGTGATGATCTGAAATTTGTAAAAATTCAATTTTCTCAAATTTTCTATCAAAACCCACGGTTGTGAATGGATAATCACCGAATTGCACAAAATCCGCTTCAGAATCCGCCAATTTCTGATGCAAATTGGCCAAAGTCACAGAGAACGGCAGTTTGTCGCACATTTTCTCGTCCCGATAGTTCTGAAACCGGAATTTATCGATTTTCCAGCAAAATACCCACCAATTCCTTGTGCGGCGGCTCCTGAACAGTCGTCCAGCCGTCGCCATCGCCGAAATCCATGATTTTCGGGAGAATTTGCTGAAAAACGTTTTTAAAGTCAAAAACGCCGAGAAAATGTGCGAAATGGACGAGGAAACGCGCGCAAAACCTCGGCCAGCGTTAATAATGCTTTTTTTTTGAAAAAAATCAACTTTTTCTCGATTTTTTTGGCGAAAAAAACGGGGAAAATCGAAATAAAAATGTTTTTTTTTCAATTTTAAAAGTTTCAATTTAAAGGCGCATACCGATTTTTGAAATGGTCTCGCAACGACCGGGGTACGGTTTAAAGGCGCATAACGGAATTCGTTACAGATTTAAAAATTTAAATTTTGCATTTTTTTCATTTCTTGTCAATTTTTGTGGAAATTTCCTATTTTTCTCTGATTTTCATTGTAAAATTGTGAAATTTTTGTTAAAAATTGGATTTTCAACTGTTTTCTGATGAGTTTCGCCCGATTTTTTCGTTATTTTGAGCAAAAATTCGGTTTTGCCGGTTTTATCGATTTTTTCTTTTCCAGATGTCCGACAGAGGAAGATTTAGAAAACGCGGTGGCAGAGGCAGAAAACGAGATTTTCAAGAGCGATATGAGGAGGAAAAACCGGAACCGAAGCCGGTCAACAAGAGAATAGTGTTTGAAGGTGAGATTTTTGGAAAATTTCGAGTTTTACGGCTTTCTGAGCGGAAAAATGTACGAGATTCCCGATAAATACCAACAAAAATTGTTTCAGACTCATTTGCCGAAGAACCAGCTCCACCGCCGCCTAGACAATCGAAAAAACCACATTTGAGAGCGGAAACTTCTGATGGCCCGGCGAAAAGTTATCGGAGCCCTGATGAATCGGTTACTATCGCTCAAGGGACAATGGGAAAATTTTCGGGAATCTGGAGAAGCCTCGACTTGCGCAGTCCGTTTCACAACGCCAGCTTCTTTTCGAACGCCCACACGCATCGGCCAATGTTCAACTTGACTCGACTGATCTTCTACAAAATTCACGAGAGATCCGTGGATTTTTTGAAGAACACTGCTCAGCCGATGTTGAGCAGGGAACGATGGGTGGATCCGAAGGAGTTGCTGGAGACGATGAGCAGTCAGGTGCTGAAGATCGAGGTGGACGGCGAGATTTATGATTTTCATGCGCCGAATATGATGGATTATATTTTGCAACTGCTGAGTCAAGCTCGTATCATTGTTCAATTCAATCGGCAAATTCGTGAGTTTCGCACGTTACGCAACCAACTCATAATGTCATTGCAGACGTTCTGCCAGTACTCCGAAGGCTGTGTCAAGTGAAGAAGATCGAGGCGAATCGAGATCTGTTGGAACAGTACCGAAACGTGTTGCTCAGGAACGTTTTCAAGATGGGTGTTGATTTTCTGAAGTGAGTTTTTAATTGGAAAACAAAATATAAATTAAAGGAGGACGGACGCGAAAAAATGACTTGATCTCATCTGAAAGTACCTTCGATATAACAAGGGAACGTTTTATACTAAAATTAAATTTCGTGAAAATTTACGGCTATTTTAGCCGGGCTATTCCTGAAAATTTGATAAAAGGAAGAAAAGCTATTATGCGTTCTTGAGATCGTAAGAGTTCAGATTTCAAACGCGGCCGGGTCCCGCCACGATGTTCTCTTTTTTTGTAAAACTACGGTAGAATCCACCGTAGTTTTACTAAAAACTAAGCAAGTCGTCGCAGGACCCGGCCGCGTTTGAAATCTGAACTCTTACGATCTCAGGAACGCATAATAAATGAATAGCTAGCTCAAAATTAAAAATGAATTATTCTAAAAAGAAAATCGTCGTCGTTTAGATTCGCCTACATCATCACTGTCCATCTGGGCAGCAGCACCGCCGAGATCCAAAGTATGCGGCCTTTCCTGTGCTACTCGCACAGAACTTTCTACAACGTCTCCACGAACCTCTCGTTCACCGCCTTCGTTCACTATTTGTCGCCGTTTAAAAGCGAGAGTTTCGCGCGAGATCTCATGTACAGTAGCTCGTTCTCGATGCTCGCTTGCGAAGAATCCGATCATCTTCTGGAGTCTGTTTTCCAGTACGGACTGCTCCGATTGCTTCCGGCCGGGGCCAAGGAGTTCCTGGGCGAATGGATGATATCGGTTCGGAAACGGATGCGGAAGCGACTTGTCAACGGGGAACTGGAGAATTTGATTCAGGAGACGTTCAAAGAAGCTGCGAGAGGCACGTTCACGACTACCGCCAGCGACAAGCGACTTCATGTGTTTTTGCGGAAAACCGTGGGGAAAATGCTGAACACGAGGACGTTTACGGTTTACGACGGCGACTGGGAGGAGTACGCGTTGGAAGTGATTCTGGAGAAACAAAGAGTGTTCCTGGAGCCATCCATGCGGTTTTTTGAAACGTCGGAGCTTAGTGAGTTGGTTTTTTTCTTGCCAGGCGTCGCCACAGACAAAATCCGTTTTTTTTTTCAGTCAACATTGACTCGAGACGCACGCTGACCAATCTCTTCTCCAATTCGCCGAATCACAAAGCACTTCTGTATCACACATTCGCCCAACTCCTTCGATTCGTCGTCGCGTTCGTGATTTTCACAATTCGCCACGTGTTCCATCATCAGCGGAACAAGGATTTGATCTACGACGGACAGGTCGACGAGGAATACGGTGGATTCAGCGAATTCGAGGTGTACGAGTCGAATCCAGCGGTCAGAATTCCGATGCCAGAAGACGTGCCGACAGTTGGTGATACTGATCGTCGGAAGGACGCTTCTCCACCGGATATCCATCCGGTTCAGTTGAGAATGATGCCGATGGAACAGCAGCGTTTTGCCGACTTCTCTGTGGTGAGTTCGTGTTTGCATTTGTCGATCAATTCATCATTTCAGCCACCTCCTGGCCACGTGGAATTACAGTTCCAAAATGAGAGAATCCATCAAGAATTCGAGCAGAAACCTGTGAAAACGGAGAAAAAGAGCTTCTTCCCGATGGCAATGGAGCGCACTTCCAACCTCCAGCAGCCGCCCGTAAAAATGGAAGAACCCGACGTGAATCTGTCGGCAGAAGTCACCGAAGAGGAGCTCTTCTCGGCACGGGCGCTCCGAACGCCTTCAGAAGTGGCAAGCGAGTCGGCGACGCTGAATCGAATCGACGAAGACGAGGACATTCCGGAGACGTGGCGCAAGTCGTATCGGCTGATTCTCGAGTGGAACAAGCAACTTTTGGAGCAGAGGGATCGAGTCGAAGCCAGATATAATAGGGTCTGCAAGAACTGAATTTAAATATCATTTTCCTTGTTTTTGTTGTTAATTTTCTGAATTTTACGCTGTTTTATTGTTAGATTTTTTCCTTGTTAAACTCATTTTTAAACTTTTTTTGCAAATATTTACGATCTGAAATTTTTTTTCTCAATTTTTCATTTTTCGATGCATTTTTTGATGCTCAGAAATACTTTTGCAACTTAATATTATCAAAAATCACTTACGCACACCGTTTTCGAATTTTCCCTTGAAAATTTCAAGTTTTATGGCAATTTTTCGAAAAAATTGGGCCAAAATTGGTTTTTTTTGGGAAAATTCGAATTTTCAATTAAAGGCGCATGAGACTTTTTGTTTAACTGGTCTCGCAACGAAAGAAGATACGGTTTAAAGGCGCAGCATCTGTTTTTGTTGAAAAGGTCTCGCAACGACATTGGTTACGGTTTAAAGGCGCATAGCACAATTTTTTTGCGTTTTTTCGAATTTGGCTCAAAATTTTCCGATTTTTTGGCTTTTTAAAGGGATTTTTATGAAATTCAACGGAAAATTTCGATTTTCGCTTGTTTTTTGTGTTTTTTCTCTCGAAAAATCGATTTTCAGATGCCAGCAGCGAAGAAATCGACGAGGGGGAAGGCGTCAACTTCCAGAAAAAAGCGAAATGGAAAACAGGCTCCGGTGCAGATCAAGAATAAGAAACTTGAGAAAACTTTGAAAAAATGTGCCAGTAAGTCAGATTTTAGAGTGTTTTTCAAAAACTTCATTGGTTTCCAGAGTTTATTGAGAAGAAAACCAGCGAAAAGCAGAAAATTGCTAGGATGAAAAAGTTTCCTTTTCCGCCGAGAGATTGGGAAAGTCCAGTAGTTAAAAAGAAGGAGCCACGTGTATTGAAGATATATCAGACGAGCTTTCTGAAGACGTCCGGAATCTGGAGATGTCTGAATCTGCGCAGTCCTCTCCACGAACTCAGATTCAAATCGATTGAAACTGCGCAACGCCCGATGTTCAACCTGTTTCGACTGATTTTTCACAAAATTCACGAGAATCGGGTGAAATTTTTGGAGAATGAGGTGCAGAAGATGATGAGAGAAGGGAAACGGCCAGAGCTTCGGCGGCTTTTGGAGCTGATGAGCGATCTGGTGATGATAATCGAGGTGGACGGACAGATTTACGATTTTCGGCACCCACCGGCCGTGGATGGCGTCGAGCAGCTGCTCAGCAACAGTTCTGTTGGAATCGCTATCGACTATGAAGCGTGTAGGTTTCACGGAGACACAAACTGCACATGAGTTTCGATCGCGCTCCTTAATCATTGTGGGAAAAAAAATTGGCTGCTCTTTTAATTTTCTTGGCTGAGTATTCAACGGCGGCAAGTAAACTGGAGCGAGATTGAAGCCGATGTGCTGTTTGAGAAAACTTTTTTTTCAAATTCGCAATTTTTCAGATGTGTTCTTGGAATTCCAACGATTGGGTGAGACGAAGAGTGTCAAGAGAATGAGGAAGTTATCGAGGGGATTCGTCGAGGCGATTGTTCTGAACTTTTGTAGTGCGGCTGCCGATCTGTTGGCGTGAGTTTTTTTTTTGTTTTTTAATGAAAAAAAAAGAAAAAAAACTCGGATAGGAGGTTTTTCTCAAAATTCTCCGATTTCTGGCAAATTTCGAGAGAAAATCTGAATTTTCCCTTGTACTTTGTGTTTTTCTCTCAAAAATGCTCGCCGGTCAATGAAAACCGCAACAATGAAAACGTTCACAGATTCGTCTACGACATCACCATCGGCCCCGACAACATTGTCCAGATTCAAGGCTTCCGAGATTTCGAAATCATCTCGAATCATGTATTCTACGAAATCGGAGAAAACGTCGAACAACTCGCGTTCCTTCACAATCTGACACTTTGCAAGGAGAGTTTTCTGCGAAACACGCCGTACGATTGCTCATTTTCAATGATCGCTTGCGAAGAATCCGAGCATCTTCTGGAGACTGTCTTCCAGTTCGGACTGCTCCGATTGCTGCCAGAAGGCGCCAAGGAATTCCTGAACACGTGGATTCTAAAGGTTCGGAAGAAGATTAGAAAGCAACTTTTGAATGGGGAGTTCGAGAAGGAAATGTTGGAACAGTTTGCGGTGGAAGGGCTGAAGACGTTCAGGATTGCGCTGGACGACGAGCGATTCAAAGTGTTTTTGATAGCGAAAATTAGAAAAATGCTGAACATCACTGATTTCAAGATTTTTGCTCGAGAATGGGAGGAGTACGCGATGCAGACGATTCGACAGCCCGAAGAGCCACTTTTCCAGTCGTTCGACAAGTTTTTCGCTGTTTCGGAGCAAAGTGAGTGAGATTTGGTTGATTTTTAGTCGCTTTTCAATAGATTGAACAGAAATTTGTCAGAAAAAACTGAATACCGTTGTTTTCAGTTAATTCCAAGTCCAGAGAGACTCTGTCCGAGTTTTTCTCGGATTCCCCCGATCAACAAGCGCTCCTCTATCACACAATCGCCCAACTCCTTCAATTCGCCATCAATTTCGTCGTTTACGCGATTCGCCGCGTGTTTTACCGAAAGAAAAACGGATTCAAGTATGATGGAAGAGTAGACGAAAAGTTCAAGGAATTCAGCGAGTTTGATGCGTACGAAAGGAATCCGTTGGTGAGACTTCCGATGCCAGAAGACGTGCCGATGGTTGTGGTGAGTGCTCCCGGATCGTTTGCAATCATCAAAAAGGAGAGGAGAATCTCGAAGAGAGAAGACGTTTTGGAGGTGAGTCCAGTGGAGCGCACTTGCAGTACCATACAAATTATGTTTCAGATGCCTCCTCCAAGCACTCCGGGACCTTCCAATTCAAAAATCAAAGAACTTATGAATTCTGCGAAGAAATCCCACAAGAAAAGCTTTCGATTTGAAGGAAAAGTGAGTTTTTTCTCGAGAGTTATCATTAGAGCGCACTTTCCACTCTCCCATTTCTTCCAGGAGCCATCAGAAGTGACAGAAGACGAATGCGCACCGGCAGAAGTGACAGATGAAGACGTGGGCATTCCGGAGACGTGGCAGAAGTCGTACCGACTGATTCTCGAGTGGAATCGGCAACTTTTGGAGCAGCGGGATCGAGTCGAAGCCAGATATAAGATGGTGAAAGCGGAAAAATGAGAGATTATTGTTATTTTTATTGTTGATTGTCAAGTTTTACACATTTTTTATAGATACTCATGTTTTTTTTGTTTAAATTGTTAAATTTTTTCTTTTTTTGCAAAAATTTATTTATGCACAATTTTTTTCCTTTTTTTCTCCTTTTCCAATGCATTTTTTGATGCTCAAAAATATATTTACAGTTTAAAACTATTGAAAATCACTTACGCACACTTTTCCCGAATTTTTCCTGAAAAAATCAAGTTTTACGGCTAATTTGCGAAAAAATAGGCTAAAATTTCGTTTATTTTTTGGCAAAGTTAAAATTTTTATTTAAAGGCGCATGGGACATTTTTTTTAATTGGTCTCGCAGCGATAGGAGATACGGTTCAAAGGCGCAGCATCTGTTTTTGTTTTAAAGGTCTCGCAATGGCTTTGGTTACGGTTTAAAGGCGCATAACACAATTTTTATGCGTTTTTTCGATTTTTTAGCTTTTTTAAGGGATTTCGGGGAATTTCGACGGTATTATTTGAATTTTTGCTAGTTTCTGTGTTTTTTCTCTCAAAAAATCGATTTTCAGATGCCAGCAGCGAAAGAATTGACTCCGGTGCACATCAAGAAGGAGAAAATTGGGAAAACGAAAACGATTCCTCAAAACTCAGATGTTAAAAACTATGAGCCACGTGCATTAAAGATACTTCAGAGTTACTTTCTGGAAACGGCGGGAATCTGGAGATGTCTGAATCTGCGCAGTCCAGTCCACTTTGTCAGATTCTATCCATTCGAAACTGTGGAGCGCCCGATTTTCAACTTGGTTCGACTGATTTTTCACAAAATTCATGAGAATCGGGTGAAGTTTTTGGAGAATGAGGTGCAGAAGATGATGAGAGAAGGGAAACGGCCAGAGCCTCGGCGACTTTTGGATTTGATGAGCGATCTGGTGATGAAGATCGAGGTGGATGGACAGATTTACGATTTTCGGCACCCGCTTGCTTTAGAGGCCGTCAAGCAGCTGCTCAGCAACTGTTCTGCGAAGATCACTGTCGAACATGAACGACGTGGGTTTCAAAATTTGAAAAACAAGGGAAACTGTTGCTTGTTAAAGATGTGCTCTCGGAGTTCGAAAGATTGTGCGATGCGAAAAATGTCGGGGCGATGAAGAGGTTTCCGTTGAGATTCGTGAGGGCCATTGTTCTGAACTTCTGTAATGCGGCTACCGACCTGTTGGCGTGAGTTTTTTTTTGAACCGGCTGCTGAACAGAATCATGCGTACCAGGCTTGGTTGGAAACGGTTTTTCGGAAATTTCCGAACCGACTTTTCTTTTGGAAATCGGCTTTTCCGAAAAGTAGCGGATTTTCGGGTTTTGTTTCTCGAAAATATGGTTTAGAAAACCCGATTTTAAGTTGAAAATTTCCGACAAAAAATTCCTAAACTAGTCGGAAATTCCCGACTTTTCGGCTCCGGTTCCGACCAAGCCTGATGCGTACGTTCAAATTCCCGCCGAAGACAAAACCTGCACATTTAACTCGACGCTGCTAATCAAGGCGCTCCGTAATATTAGCAGTCTCCAGCGAAATCGTTAATTAGCCTAGAAATCGCGGCGTCGGATCCTCGGCCACGAAAACGCAGAAAATGATGACAAATATGGTAACACAGAGCTGAAAATTTTTACATCGAGTCGTGACCCGTGAGGTCGTGGCCGAGGTGCCGGCGCCGCGATTTCTAGGCTAATTAACGATTTCGCGGGAGACTGCTAATATCGGATTTTGCAATATTCGTTCACAGATTCGTCTACGACATCACCATCGGTTCCGACAACATTGTCCAAATTCAAGGCTTCCGAGATTTCGAAATCATTTCGAATCATGTATTCTACGAAATCGGAGAAAACGTCGAACAACTCGCGTTCCTTCACAATCTGACACTTACCAATCGGAGTTTCGCGCGAGGCTCGACGTGCGATTGCTCATTATTAATGATCGCTTGCGAAGAATCCGATCATCTTCTGGAGACTGTCTTCCAGTTCGGACTGCTCCGATTGCTGCCAGAAGGCGCCAAGGAATTCCTGAACACGTGGATTCTGGAAGTGCGGAGGAAGTTGAGAAAACAACTGGAAAACGGGAAATTCGAGGAGAAAGTGATGGAGGAGTTTTCGGTAAACGGAGAGAAACCGTTTGTAATTCCGTTGGAAGACGTGAGATTTGAACTGTTTTTGCGTTCGAGAATTGGGAGAATGCTGAATACCGACGAGTTCAAGGTTTACGGTGGAAAGTGGAGGGAGTACGCGATGCAGACGATTCGACAGCTCGAAGATCCAATTTTCCAGTCGTTCGACACGTTTTTCGCTGTTTCGGAGCAAAGTGAGTGAGATTTGGCTGATTTTTAGTCGCTTTTCAATAGATTGAACAGAAATTCGCCAGAATAAACCAAAAATCGTTGTTTTCAGTTAATTCCAAGTCCAGAGAGACTCTGTCCGAGTTTTTCTCGGATTCTCCCGATCAACAAGCGCTCCTCTATCACACAATCGCCCAACTCCTTCGATTCGTCATTTGTTTTGTCGTCTACACGATTCGCCACTTGTTTTACAAAAAGAAAGACGGATTCGAGTATAATGGAAGCGTGGAAGGAAGATTCGAGGGATGCGAGGAATTTGAAGCGTACGAAGTGGATCCGTTGGTGAGCATTCCGATGCCGGAAGACGTGCCGATGGTCGAAGTGAGTGCGGTGGAGCGCATTTGTGAACAACAACCAAGTGCTCCCGGAACGGTTGAAATCAAAAAGGAGAGGAGAAGCTCGAAGAGAGAAGACGTTTTTGTGGTGAGTCCAATGGAGCTCGCTTGCATTATCATTGAAAATCTGTTTCAGATACCACCTCCGAGTACTCCGGGGCCTTCAACTTCAAACAGCAAGGAACTTATGAATTCTGCGAAGAAATCGCTCAAAAAAAGCTTCCGTATCGGGGAAAAAGTGAGTTTTCTTGAGAATAAGCACGATAGAGCACTTATCACTTTCCCATTTCTTCCAGGAGCCATCAGAAGTGACAGAAGACGAATGCGCACCGGCAAAAGTGACAGATGAAGACGTCGGCATTCCGGAGACGTGGCAGAAGTCGTACCGGCTGATTCTCGAGTGGAATCGGCAACTTTTGGAGCAACGGGATCGAGTCGAAGCCAGATATAAGATGGTGAAAGCGGATAAATGAGAGAATATTGTTATTTTTGTGTTGATTGTCAAGTTTTACACATTTTGTATAGATACTCATGTTTTTTCGTTTTTCGATAAAAAAATGTTTTTTTTTCGTTTTCCTGGGATTTTTTGAACGAAATTCGTGATTGTTATGTCATTTGCAATTTAACTAATTGAAACTCGAAATATTTCTAGCTTTTTCTTGATTTTTAACGGAAAAATGAAGAAAAACGATGAAAACTGGAAAAAATGGCGCAAAAATGAATTGTGGGAATTTTAGAAATTTTTCTGTAATTTCTTGTTTAGTTTGACATTTATTTACGAAATTGTCCTTTGAAATTTTGAAAATTTCAGCGAAAGCCATGCAAAAAACTGAAATTTGAAAAATCTAGATTACTGTAAATCTTAAAGGCGCATGCATCAATTTTTGTCTGCGGGTCTCGCAGCGAAATTATTTTTAACGATTTGAAGTTTTTTTCATTGAACTTTTCGTGATTTTTGCAGTTTTTCCTGTGGTTTAATTGAACTTTCAGGTTCAAATTGAAGAAAAATGTGGTTTTTTGTGAAATTTTAGTGTCAAAAATTGAAAATTTAACTTGAAATTCACCGCTTAATCTCGTTTGTTGAAAATTTCAAATTTTTATTGAATTTCAGGCATTTCGACCATGGATTTGGTGCCGGATAACAGGGAATGTGAGCTGTTCAGAGAGTGAGTAGGAATTTGAAGAAAAAAATCAAAAATTAAAAAAAAAATTAAATAATTTTTTTTAATTTTTAAATTTTTCTGTTTTTTTTTCTGAATTATGAACTCGAAAATCATTGAAATCAAATATTAGAAAATTAACGATTTAAATGAAGAAAAAATTATATTTCCGAAAAAAACAAGGAATTTGGATTTTTCATGATTTTTAGAAATTTTTTCGAAAATTTTTTTTTTAATTAATAGGAAAAATGGAATTCCAGAGATCTCACCAGCGGCTGGCAAAAGGAGAAGATACCCGAGTGTCCGTGGAACATGACAGTGGAGCACTTGAACGAATTATACGATTTGTATGGAGTCGGAAGTGTTCGGAATGTGCTTTCGCTCCGTCTTTTCGCCTCTTCGATTTTTGAAGTTGTGAGTGGTTTTTTAATAAATATTAATTTAAATAATTTAAAAATGAATAAATTTATATCTAAAAATAAAAAAGTAATGTAATCACGAAATTTCAGAAAAAAAAATTGGAAATTAATGAGAGAATTTTTGAAAATTAAAATTTGGAATTCCCAATTTCTAGATTTTTTTTAAATATTTTTTTATTTCAATTTTCTGCGTTTTTTCAGTTCAAAATTTTAAAATTTTAAATTTATAAAAAAAATTTTAAATTCAAAAATTTAAAAATCGAAAAATTGTTATTCTGAGTTTCAATTTTTTTTTCGATTTTTTTGGATTTTTAATTTTTAATTTTTATCAATTATTTAAAAAATCTGAATTTAAAAATTGCAATTTTTGAATAAAATTAAAAAAAAAAAAACAGTAATTTTTCATTTTATGCAACAAAAAATCTGAAATTAAATTGGAAAAAAGACATGGTTTTTTTTATTAAATTTTAAATTAATTTTGGAAAAAATCAAATTTTTTAATTAAAAAAAAATGATTTTCTGAAAATAAAATTTTTTTTTAATGTTTGCAGAAAAATCCAAGTTTATTTTAGGTTAGTAATTTTTCATTTTATTTTGAAACAAAAAATTGAAAAAATAAAATTTTAAAAATATTTTTTTTAAGTGTAGAATTTCAAAATTCAACATTTTTATCGCAAAGTCTAAATTTCCAAAGAAGAAAAATAAAATTCCAGGCCGCGGGACCGCCGAATTCTCAGAAACTGATGAACACGGTGTTCGGAGAGGATTTTATCCGAAAAATCGCCAGTAACAACCGTCAAATTTACGAGGCAATCGAGCAGACAACTCAGCATTTGGCTTGGAAGATTCGCAAGGCTCAGATTTTGTAAGTTTCAAATTGAAAAAAAAAAAAAAAAATTGAAAAATCAACGAAAAATTCCAGAATTTTCCGTCGCAGCAGCCCGAATCATGGATGGGAGAGTGTTCGGAAGATACTCATCGAAATTCTGAAAACGGGAAACACTTCGGAGGCGCTGATCGGTGGAATGGTGAGATTTTATTGATTTTATTTTTAAATTTTTGATATATTTTTTGTTGAAAATATTTTTTAAAAATTGAAAAATTGAAAAAACAGATATTTATTGATTTTTAAAAATTTTGAAGATTTAAAAAAATTGATTTTTTTTTAAATTTGATTCTTCATTATTTTTTTAAAAATTGAAAAAAAAAATTTCAATTTTTTTATTTCTAAGAATTAAAAAAAAAAATTGATTGATAATTTTAAATTAAATTTTGAAAATTTGAGAATTTCAAAAAAAATTAATTTTTTGGTTGTTATTCGCCACCATTTTTTTTGAAACTTTGGCGGAATTATTCAAATTTTCGGATTTTTTCTGCATTTTTGGAGGAAATATTTTTCAAATCAATTCCGAAATTTCGGTTTTTTTTTTAATTTTCTCTCAATTTTCAAATTTCAATTTCAGCAGAAAAAATCATTGGAAAAAAGCAGTTTTTGTACTGAAAAATGCAATTTTTGGATTTATTGATTTTATTGTTTTTTAGTAATTTTTCCGAAAAAATCGACAAAAATTCATCAAAAACTGATGGAAATTGCATTTTCATTTTTTTTTTCTCTCAAAAAATCATCGTTTGATTAATTTTTGAGTTGCGAAACTTCGGGGTGCCGAAAAAATGCGTTCATAAAACCACAAGCCATCCATCAAAAATTCAGTCAAAAATATAAATAAAAAACTAACAGAATTCGGATTTTTTCCAATTTTTCCCATTTCCAGACCGCCTCAATCCTCCAAGAAGTCGCAGAAGCGAATCCGAAGACGTGGCGTGAAGACGCCGCCCTTCTGTCCCGTCATCGCTTCCCCGACATCTTCCGTTTTGCCGTTTTCATTTTCAACGACACCATCGGAGAATGTCTGCGAAATGTCCGAGGAGAGATAGTTTACGAAGCGGTCGCCGCACGACTCTGCTATTTTTATGCTCGTCTTGCTGCTGATACTTGGAGGTTTGTGAGGGATTTTTGAAAAAAAATTGAATTTGCATTTTTTTTTAAATGATAGCAGAACATAGAATTTTGAAATTTTGAAAAATTTAAAATTGAAAAACAAGACAATTTTGGAAAAATTATTATTTGAAATTTTTAATTAAAAAAATTGGAAAAAACTGTTTTCTAAATTTTTTAGAAATTAATTTGAAATTTTAGAAATTAAATTTGAAAAAAACGAATTTTTAAAATATCTATTTTTAATTTTTCGTTAGCAGAAATAATTTTTATTGAATTTTCAGTGAATTTCTCGGAAATTTTGTGATTTTTCCATTTTTCGTTCAATTAATTTTTTCTAAATTTTCTTAATTAATTCTAAATAAATTTTAAATTTTAGAAATTAAATTTAGAAAAACGCAATTTTAAATTTTTTGAAAAATTTTTCGTTTGCAGAAATAATTTTTAAAAAATTTTTTAAATTAATTTTATTCCGAAAATTTTAAATTTTAAATTTTTACTCGCAATTTTTTGATAATTTATTTTTTAAAATTTGAAACATAAAATTTGATAAAAATTGGGTTTTTAGTGAATTTCCTGGGAATTTTGTGATTTTTCTAAATTAATTTTTTTTATAAATTTTCTATTTTTGGTTCAATTAATTTTTTTTATTTTCTGATCACGCTATTTTCGAATTTTTTTTAAAATTCAATTTTTTCAGAATTCTAGTCATCCGAAATGGTCCGAAAGAGGCGACCGAATGGCTGTACATTCATCGTTACGTTGAGGTTGGTTTATGGAAAAAATTCAAAAATTAAGCGTATTTTTAAAATTTTCAGCCGAAAAAACTGGCCGTTTTCGCTGGAGAAACTGTCGTCGATTCGGATTCAGGGAATCCCGATGCTGCTTCTGATTCTGAATTGAGGTGAGTTTTTTGGAATAAAATTTGGAAAATTCCAACAACAACAAAAAATAAATTTTCAAATTTTTTCAGTATTCTCAAAATTTGTTGTGATCGACTCACCAAAAAAGGCTCTATTGAGAAGGGAAAATTGCCGAAGGTGCTGGAATTGGCCAAAAAAGACAAGGTTTGGATTTAAAAAAAAATGTAATTTTTCAAATCGATTTAGAAATTTAATTTTAAAAAAAATGCACTTTTTATGATTTTCTGCAATTATTTTTTAGAATTAGAATTATTTTTTTAATTTCCTCGATTTTTTAAATTTTTTTTTTAAATTTTCAGTTGCCGAAAGAACCGCCGATCAAGATTTTGAAGTCGAAAGGTGAAAAGGTGAAGGTTTGGATTTTTATTTTATTTTTTTGAAAAAAAAAAATTTGTTTCTGATCCCCAAAAAATCTGAAATTTTCTGGAATTTTTTAAATTAAATTTTTTGAAATTATCGGCTTATTTCAATTTTTCATATGCCAAAAGAATCGCCAAATGAGATTTGCGAGACAAAGGCTAGTATTCCGGTGGTGAGGATTTTTTTGAATTTTTGAATTTTTTTTCAAAATTCAAATTAATAATAAAACAATTTTTCAAGGTTTTTAAGTTTGAATTTAAAAAATAGAAATTGAGAAATTTTAATATAAAATTCAATCGCTCTAAATTTAAAAAAAATTCCAAGGGAAGGAAATATGTATCAAATTTGGCAGTTTTATTTTTTTATTTTTCAAAAAATTATTTTTCGAAAAATTCGAAAATCAACTTCAAATTATTTTTTTAATTAGTAATAAACATTTAAAAAATTTGTAACCGCAAACTTTTTTTGTTGAAAAAAACGAATTTTCAAATTCTAATTTTTTAAATTTAAAAATTTTTAAATTAAAAAAATTAATTTATCAGACAAAAAAACCGAAAATGAATTTCAAAAACTTGGACAAACTTTTTTTGAATTTTCCACATTTTTTGAAAAAAAAAGATTTTTCTCAATTTTGATTTAATTCTTAATTTTTTTCAGTTTTTTTTAAAAACATTTTTGTGATTCAAAATAATATTAAAAATTGATTTTTAATGAAAAAAAAATTGTTTAATTTTTTTTTTATTTTTTAAAAATGGGACAAAATAACTTTTTTTTTAAAATATTTCCAATTTCCAGCAGCCGATCGATCCGAACCTCTTCGACGAAAACGTCCGCACTTCCTCCCCAGCTCCAACTGTTCGTTCCACGAATTCCGCTTCGAAACGCCACCAAAAACTGCCGTCGGCTCCTCAACAGAAACCAGCAAATCACGCTCTCATCTTCTCCAAACAAGTCGATTCATTCTAGAAAAATCGATTTTTTTTTAAATTTTAATAAGTGAGAAAAGAGCCAATTCCGTCCCCCTCCCCTCTCTCCAAATATAGCTGTGTCATTTTCGTGTTTTAAACCAACAAAAAAAATATTGATTTTTTTTTATCTTGAAAATCAAAAAAATCAAACATGGTACTCCATCTATCTGTCCCCCAAACCTGTCATTTTTCTGTTTTTTTACAATATTTTTTAATCAAAAATTCTATTTGGAAATCCTTATTTTTCTACCGCCCCCTACTCTTGATTTCATAATTTTTATTTGTTAATTCTAATTTTTTTCTCCAAATTCAATTCGAAAAAAATCAAGAATTTGAGAATTTTTTTGATTTCTGTGTGTTAAATTTTTTTTTGTCTCGGAGCCATTTTCGCGGCAGGACCCAAATTTTTTATCATTTCCGAGTTTTCAGCTCATTTTTCTGTTGAAAGTTTTTATTGCAATTTTTTTCAGATTATTTTTTGTATCGGAGAAAATCGTGGCGAGAGTGGTAGATTTTAAAATATTTCCAAATTAAATGTTAATTTTTTGTAAATTTAATATCCAAAAATTTCAAATTTTAGCGGCGTATATGAAAGGGTTGGCGGATTTTTTGAATTTTTTGATTTTTTGAATTTTTTGATTTTTTGAATTTTTCTTGGCTCAGAAAATTGGTCATTTTCGTGGCAAGGTTTTTGTAAAAAAATGTTTTTGAATTTTTTGAATTTTTCTTGGCGCGCGCCCAAGGTTTGAGCCTGGAAATTTTGAATTTAAAAAATCTTATCGCCAAATAAATGTTGAAAATTTTAAAAAAAAAATGAGTAGGTTTTTTGAAAAAAAGTGAATATCATTCTTATATAATAACTTTCTTATTCTGTCCGGATGTCCGTTTTTCCGTATGTCCGTTTTTCCGTATGTTTTCTGTGCGCATTTGACCCGGTCACGTAAAAATCAAATGGTACTCACGCGGAAATCGGAAATATCCAGAAAAAGACACGCCAGCCTGATGCGGCGCAGCCGCACGTTCAGGCTGGTTTTATTAATAAAAAAAACTGTGTAACGAGTTATTAGAAATGCGTATAAATAATAGTTCTGTCAAGATTATTAACAAAAAGCAGAAAAGATGATAGCGGCTCACTTTTCGATACGAAGTTATTGCGCGCTTTGTAGAGAGTGAGAGCTCAACAACATACTGCGAAACATATGATTTCGTACTCATCCGCACGCACCTGAAGCGAAGAACGGATTATATGAGTATTTCACTGAACAAATGAGTAAAGAAGAAAGTTTCAATCATACACGACGACGACTTCTCACGGCCAAACCCCCCCCCCTCCAAAATTGCGAGAAGAAGGCGACACATGGGATAGGAAAGCGAAGCTTCGCATTGCTTTCTTCTTATTAGCAGTCTCACGCGAAAGCGTTAAATGTCCTAGAAATCGAGGCGCCGGATCCTCGGACACGGCCCTCGCGGGTCACGCCTCGATTTAAAAGTTTTCAGCTGTGTGCTACCGTATTTGTCATCATTTTCTGCCTTTTCGTGGCGAGACCCGGCTGGGCCGTGGCCTAGGATCCGACGCCGCCATTTCTAGGCCACTTAACGTTTTCGCCTGAGACTGCTAATAATATAAGGGCAGAAACACTAGCGCGCGTCGATGAGGAGGCCGTGCTGGTATGATGCTTCCATTTTTCAAGAGAGCTAGGTAGCTCGGATTGTCCGGATGTGTGACGATATCGATGAAATTCCTGCGGTTTCTGGTCCACACTCTTTTTGTATTCGGTAGATCTTCTTGTTCATAACTGGAAAATGGAAATATAAATGTATGCCACTGAAAGACACGTTGACAAACCTGGACAGCGCATTGGTGATTTTCTCCAAGTTCCATGATCCAGGGTTTCTGTTATCATAAATGAGACCCCGGAAACCTGATGTCCTCTTATGAAATACCGCGGTGCTGGTTTTTCCACAAAACATACAATTTGTCAGCTCTCTCTTCAGAAATTCAATGACATCTTCTTCAGTAAGATGCGGATCGTGCAGAGTCAGATGTGCCACTCGGAGGTTCAACAGCATCGGACCACGGACCCAGGAACCCGTGAAATTTTGAAAATCGGCGATGCAAATTGGTTTGTCATACATGAAATTCGGTCCAGGATCGCACGAGATTTTTATCTTTTGCGCCACCGGGAACCCTTCGAGAATTCGAATCATCTCCTCATGACTCACAGTCCCCTCCATAATGTGAATTTTTCTACTTTTTCTAAGCGGCTCGATTGATTGAATCGCTTCTAAATGTTGGAATTGACTATGCCCAACTGTTAGGTCGGAAACATTCTGATTGAAAAGGGAGCATAGATACTGGACGAATTGAAGCACGTCTTGAATAGAATCGCAACTGAGAGCATATTGATTTCTAGCAAGTTTGGCAAAAACAAGAGGCTCTCGATAAAACTCTCGATAAACCCTGACAGTCCGTGTCTCCTTCACATCTTCTAGTTCGTGACGTTTCGAGTCCCGTTTATGGTAAAAATGCCATTTAACCCCAATGCCATCACCCAGCCTGTTGTAAAAATTAGGCGTTTTGACAGCTCGCACTGATTGTGAGGATAAAAGGCTGACTTCGAAATGATACATGTCTCTGGGGTTCGACAGCAAAGTGTCCTTGATTAGAGCATACGCGTGCTGGGACACTAGAGACATCTCGAATCTAAAAAAACAAGTTGAATGTGTGTGCTGCATTGAAACTCAAAACAAACTCACAGTTCCTCAATCGATAAATCCTTCAGATGTGGAGAATTTAGGAATCTCATGCTAGCAATTGAGTACAGTGAATCGATGAAAGAGGGGACGTTGTTGTCTCTCTTCGGGTCGGCAGGAATGAGGAGACGTGATCTATTCTGTGTTGGGAAAGGAGAGGGGCCTATGCGCACAGAATGGTGCACTCACTTATCGATTCACTGTACCAAATGGCTGTGTCCGTCGGGTCACGGCACGGCCTCCAGCACTTCCAAAGGGTCAAGAAGGCGCTCATTTCTGACGCGCCCGTGCTACTTGGCGTGTTTCGCGTGCGGCGAATGGCGAAGTGATGAAATTTTGGATTTTGCCCGAATTTTGTCGGAAAAACTGTTTGTTTTTTGTGTTTTCTCCACAAATTGTTGTTGAAAATATGAAAAGTGAGTTAATTTCCAGCAGAACCAAGAGAAAACAGTTGAAAATGAGGAGAAAAAGCTTTTTTCAGTGGTTTTTTTCAGATGTGGAAAATCTTCAATAAGTATGATCAGCTGTCCCTATTGACAGTCCCCCATCCTCTAGATTTCATCATTTTTATTTGTTAATTTTAATTTTTTTTCTTCAAATTCGATTCAAAAAAAAATCGAGAATTTGGGAATTTTTTCAAAATTATCAAATGTTTTTTGAAAACAGATCTTGTCTCGGAGCCATTTTCGCGGCGGGACCCAAATTTTTTATTTTTCCCGAATTTCCGAGTTTTCAGCGAATTTTTCTGCTGAAATTTTTATTGCAATTTTTTTCAGATTAATTTTTTTATCGGAGAAAACCGTGGCGAGAGTGGTAGATTTTAAAAAATTTCCAAATTAAATGTTAATTTTTTGTAAATTTAATATCCAAAAATTTTAAATTTTAGCGGCGTATATGAAAGGGTTCGCGGATTTTTTGAATTTTTTGAATTTTTCTTGGCTCAGAAAATTGGTCATTTTCGTGGCAAGGTTTTTGAATTTTTTGAATTTTTCTTGTGCGCGCCCAAGGTTTGAGCCTGGAAATTTTGAATTAGAGAAGTATCTTATTGCCAAATAAATGTTGAAAATCTAAAAAAAAATGTGTAAGTTTTTTGAAAAAAATAAAAATAAAAAACTTTGAAAATTTCATTTATAGCCAAAAAATTATTTAACGAGTTATTAGAAATGCGTAAAAATAATAGCTCTGTCAAGATTATTAACAAAAAGTAGCGAAGCTTTGCATTGCTTTCTTCTTAATATAAGGGCAGAAACACTGGCGCGCGTCGAGGAGGAGGCCGTGCTGGTATGATGCTTCCATTTTTCAAGAGAGCTAGGTAGCTCGGCTTGTCCGAACATGTTACGATATCGATGAAATTCTGGCGGTTTATGGTCCACACTCTTTTTGTATTCGGTAGATCTTCTTGTTCATAACTGGAAAATGGAAATATAAATGTATGCCACTGAAAGACACGTTGACAAACCTGGACAGCGCATTGGTGATTTTCTCCAAGTTCCATGATCCCGGGCTTTGGATTTCATAAATGGGACCCCGGGAACCTGATGTCCTCTTATGAAATACCGCGGTTCTGATTTTTCCACAAAACATACAATTTGTCAGCTCTCTCTTCAGAAATTCAATGACATCTTCTTCAGTAAGAAGCGGATTGTGCACAATCAAACGAGCCACTCGTAGGTTCAACACCATCGGACCGCGGACCCAGGAACCCGTGTAATTTTGAAAATCGGCGATGCAAATTAGTTTGTCATACATGAAATCCGGTCCAGGATCGCAGGATATTTTCATTTTTTCTGCCACCACGAATCCTTCGAGAATTCGAATCATCTCGTCATGACTCACTGCCCCCTTCTTAAAGTGAATTTGTCTACTTTTTCTTAGTGGCTCGATTGATTGAATCGCTTCTAAATGTTGGATTTGACTATGCCCAACTGTTAGGTTAGAAACATTCACATTGAATAGGGAGCATAGATACTGGACGAATTGAAGCACGTCTTGAATAGAATCGCAACTGAGAGCATATTGATTTCTAGCAAGCTTGGCAAAAACAAGAGGCGCTCGATAAAACACCCTGACAGCCCGTGTCTCCTTCACATCTACTAGTTCCTGACGTTTCGGGTCCTGTTCATTGTAGAAATGCCATTCAACTTCGATGCCATCACCTAGTCTGTTGTAAAAGTTAGGCATTTTGACAGCACGCACTGATTGTGAGGATAAAAGGCTGACTTCGAAACGATACATGTCTCTGGGGTTCGACCGCAAAGTGTTCTTGACTAGAGCGTGTGTGTGCTGGGACACTAGAGAAATCTCGAATCTAAAAAACAAGTTGAATGTGTGTGCTGCATTGAAACTCAAAACAAACTCACAGTTCCTCAATCGATAAATCCTTCAGATGTGGAGAATTTGGGAATCTTATGCTAGGCATTGAGTACAGTGAATCGATGAAAAAGGGGACGTTGTGGTCTGTCTTCGGGTCGGCAGGAATGAGGTGATCTAATCTGTGTTGGGAGAGGAGAGGGGCCTATGCGCACAGAATGGTGCACTCACTTATCGATTCACTGTACCAAATGGCTGTGTCCGTCGGGTCACGGCGAATGGCGAAGTGATGAAATTTTGGATTTTGCCCGAATTTTGTCGGAAAAACTGGTTGTTTTTGTGTTTTTTCCACAAATTGTTGTTGAAAACACGAAAAGTGAATTGATTTTAAACTGAGACAAGAGAAAACAGTTGGAAATGATGAGAAAAAGCTTTTTTTAGTGAACTTTTTCAGATGTGGAAAATCTTCGATAAGCATGATCAGTTGTCCCTACTCGGCAATCACGGCCAAAGTTTGGTCAGACTTTGCCAAAGTTTGCGGTGTAATTGACCTAAGTTTGGCAAAGTTTGACCAAACTTTGGCAGAGTTTGACCTAAGTTTGGTTGTCAAAGTTTGGTCAGACTTTACCAAAGTTTGGTCAATTACACCGCAAACTTTGGCAAAGTCTGACCAAACTTTGGTAAGCTTTGATCTAAGTTTGGTATATTGCAATTTCGAACGTCATTTTTATAAGTTTATTGAACAAAAAAAATGAATTTTACAGTACAATAATAAAAAAATATTACAAGATTCAAACGAAGTGGCGAAGTCCACAATTTGGTGTATCGGCGGGTCCCGTTGAGGAATCGAGAACAGTATCGATGGCGCGAAGAACAATTCAAATTTTCACCGTGTGTTTTTCGAAAACATTCTTTCGCGCCGACGAAAAAAGGCATACTGTACCGGATTCCTCAACGGGACCCGCCGAAGCACCGAATTACGGACTTCGCCACTTCGTTTGAATCTTGTAATAATAGAACAAAAAAGGAAGAGGCAAAATACATAAAAGCACCCAACATTTCCCAACTTTGTGAAATCAGTGTTTTGCGACTAGTCGTGTCGATTGAAACAGATTTTTTACAACTAACTTCAGAGTTGGGGAACGT
The DNA here is from genome assembly GCA_900536345.3 of Caenorhabditis sp. 39 LS-2015. Taxonomy (NCBI): domain Eukaryota; kingdom Metazoa; phylum Nematoda; class Chromadorea; order Rhabditida; family Rhabditidae; genus Caenorhabditis; species Caenorhabditis waitukubuli. Next base: position 33,729 of record LR572091.1, read on the forward strand.
CAAGATGTCTGTACAAAATCGGGTTAAAAATGACAAGGGAGCGTTTTTAATGACCATTTTAGACACTTTAAAACATGTTCAGACGAAAAGATTTAACTTTTTCTCAATATTTCCTAAATGGGACGGACTGAGCCGATTTGAAGAGATTCAAAACGAAATGTGATCCTGACAAATTATTTTTTTTTGTAAGCCGAAAAAGTGGGAGCTAGAATTTTGTTAATCGAGTCGTATTGGACATTTTTAAGTGTCTAAGATGGTCACTAAACTAATAGCCGCTATGACAAAAAAATGGAAAAAAATTACAACGAAAATTAATTATTTCTGTAAATTATTAAATAGTTTATATTTGAACAATTTGAGAAAAAAAAACACTTAATGGATAAGAAAAACAAATCTATGCAAGGAAAATTTATAAATTGGCTTGGCAATTTTTTCTAATTTTCTGGCTACATCACGGTCGGAATAGGATACCGAAAGTTCCATTTCTCAAAATTTACGCCGAACTTCGTTTTGAGAAATTTTCCGTCAGAAATTTTACCGAAAATGTTTATCAAATAAAACACGAGCGGAAATTTTCGAAAAAGGTGCTTCCGACCAAGCCAGACTTTCGAATATCAGTGGTTTAGTAAAAAATTTTACACGAAAAAAAAAAATTGCGCAGAAAACAAAAATTGCATCAAATTTTTCTCTTGTGAGCTTTTTTCTCGAAAATTTTGACTTATTTTTGTATTAACGGTACCTTTCTGTCTTCCGGGCGACAAGTGTGTTTTTCGAGTCCAATTTTTCCTTTCGTA